>JAANDG010001205.1:0-48066 GCA_036852015.1 Pelodera strongyloides | reverse complement strand
AACTATGCATTGGATCGTGTTATGTTTATGTGTGATCAAGCACTACCAAACTAGTAAAACGTTGATGAATTTAGACACTGACGCTACGCTACACAGCTACACTAGCTATGTGCGTGTTAGCATCCGATAGTATCTTGTCCAGTGTCCAGCTAATTTGTGGTAATACTCTATTCCTCTTGGGCAAAGTTTCAGAAATTCTACTTTTCTGTCCTTATTATATCCCTCTAGCCTCTAAATGATCTCATTTTCAAACATTTTATTTTGTGTCCGCTTTAGTTAGTGCGCATCTCCTTAACGTAATAAATTATTATTATTACTGCCATCAAAATATTTATTAAATCCGAAGAAGGAAACATAAAGCACCGTATAAAGCACAAATTCAATAATTCACATAATTTGGTCATGCTTGATGGTCTGTACAATTTACTTTCTGTAGAATTTACAGGTATTAACTGTCACGAGCGTCATTAATATAAGTAGTCATTAAGTTTAAAATAAGTAGTCATTAAGTTCATAATAGCAAATATAAAAATACAATTTTGGAAATCAGAGAATCTTTCTAAAATAAGTGAATTCGAAATAATTTGTCTGTGGTGAGCTTTCATCGAACAAACAAACAAACAAAATAAAAAAATTGTAAACTTCAAGTCTAAATGATGCATTTTAGAGTATGGAATGAGCACAACAGTCAATTCAATGAATCTATTCGCAAAACATGTTCCAAAACAAAATATTTTAAAGCGAAATATCGGCCGTTTTTTGAAGCACATCGTGGACCAATGAATTCTTACGTATTTATGCTAAGTTACTCGAACTTAGCTCGCTTTTTTTTTATTCAAATTTAGGTTTATTTGCATAACCTGCATAAGAATGCTGGTGTACTCGATGTGTTTCAAAAAGCGGCCGGTATTTCGCTTTAACTAGGATACTTTGGGCATGACTCTTGTGTCCCATAGTCCATAGTTCGTAATTCCAGCATTGTGAATATTTATATCAGCGTTAACATGATTGACAGATTGTTTTATGTATTATGTTTATATACAACTGCACTATGGCTGTCCATTCGCTTGCAAATTCTTCAGCTCTTTAGAACTCGAATGAGAAATTGAATTCAATCGTGAAGAAATCGATCTCCGTATTCTATCATACAATGGAGCGCACATCCTCATCGCGATCTAGAATCGATAAATCAATAAATGTTGGTATCCTACTTTTTAGAAGATTCCTTTTTTACGTGCAGTTTCTTATCTGCCTAGTTAGAACATTAATTCCAAGTTTACAAGTAATCCATTTGAATAAAGTTGGTAAGAGGGTGAATTTATTTACAAAGTGTATATCAGTGTATCAGTGAATGCAGACGTATTGATTTTTTAAGGATTATTGATTTTTCTAAGGATTGTAGACTTAGTAGGTGACTCCAGCAACTAAGTATCGTAAATATATAAAGTAACGAACCTCGTACGGTGGTGGAGGCTCATTTGGAGGGAGTAACGGCACACGATCTGAATTTCTTTCAGGCGTCCTTTCTGAAAAATACGACGTTTTTTAATCAGTTACAGAATGCGAAATGAGATTGACATATAAAAAAACAATATTCTAGATGAAATCGAAAAAAAAGATAAATTTCTGCCTGGACCTATTTGGAAATATTGTGTAGATAAAGAAAACAAAGTATAGAAACAAATTTGCGTACCATTTATTCTCTCATCTCCAATTGGTGTATATCCATTATTCCAGGCTGTAAATCCGGAAATTCCGCCAATAGATAGTGAACGAATTGGTCCTCGGTTACTGCGAACTGGTGCAGAACGAACAGACGGTTCTCTTCTAAAAACAAGCGTTTTTTTCATTGTCAGTCGTCATTGTCAGTCGTCATTGTCAGTCGTCATTGTCAGTCGTCATTGTCAGTCGTCATTGTCAGTCGTCATTGTCAGTCGTCATTGTCAGTCGTCATTGTCAGTCGTCATTGTCAGTCGTCATTGTCAGTCGTCATTGTCAGTCGTCATTGTCAGTCGTCATTGTCATTCGTCATTGTCAGTCGTCATTGTCAGTCGTCATTGTCAGTCGTCAGTGTCAGTCGTCATTGTCAGTCGTCATTGTCAGTCGTCAGTCGTCATCGTCATAGTCAGTCGTCATTGTCAGTCGTCATTGTCAGTCTTCATTGTCATTCGTCATTGTCATTCGTCATTGTCATTCGTCATTGTCAGTCGTCATTGTCAGTCGTCATTGTCAGTCGTCATTGTCAGTCGTCATTGTCAGTCGTCATTGTCATTCGTCATTGTCAGTCGTCATTGTCATTCGTCATTGTCAGGCGTCATTGTCAGTCGTCATTGTCAGTCGTGTTCATTGTCAGTCGTATCTCGATATTTCTAGCGAAGGCAACGCATAACATTCATTTCTCGTATCATTGTTTCATTAAACATTTAAAGCGCAACACCGGCCGGTTTTTGAAACGCATCACGTAGACAACTGAACCCTTGCTCATTTATGCAAATTTGCTCGAACTTAGCTGGATTTTTTTTATTCTAATGTAGGTTCATTTGCATAAGCTGCGTAAGAATGCTGGTGTACTGTTTCAAAAATCAGCCGGTATTTCGCATTAATTAAGTAAAATATCTGTCTCCTCTCCCGTTTTTGTACAGTACATCTGTCTAGTAAATTTGTCTAGTACTTTTTTCACGAAATTTTAAAATGTTAAGTGATGATACCTCCGGTTGTAGAAACTCATGCTCCTGCTACGCGGAGGAGGTCTATCTACAACCTCTGCTGGGCATTCATCTAGCTCTTCGAGCGCACCATAGTTTCTGGAAAGCAATAGTTAGAAAACAAACAAAGAGTGAAACCCAAACTATATTAACAAATGAATATATTATTTTTTTTACAAATCAAATTGCAATCAAAAATATAATGCCATGTCATACATTGGGCATAGCTGAGGTCCAAAATCTTCAAGTACGTTTTGCGTGTCGTTAGGCTGGAGGCTGGACTAGATTTTGTTTTATGTAGTTATCGATTGTCGGCCAACTAATAGAAAGTGATTCCACCTTATAACGATATTTTCATTTGTAATTGGCCGATTCGTCGTAGGCCCGCAGAAGAAGCCCGTTTGCGCGTGGTAAGGAGACATTAGTACCTAAAAAGTTTATGTTGCAAGAGACGAAATATGGTTGTTCGTTCAATAAGTAAAACTTCGAAGTCGAAAACAGCGGACTTTTATTAAACCGGACTTGCGGCGGAACACTCGCATCAATTGAAGAAGTGTGCCCCAAGTTCGCTAGATTTGTACACCTTTTGCAATTAGCCCACCACAACCTGAACGCAGAACCTCTTTTTCTTTGCGGCGTCTGGGCGGTGTATGTGTACTTTAACATTCAAATGTTGTTAAGGCGGGATAACATCCGGTTTTGGTAACCTATGTCGAACAACTGCATTGAGCATTTATGCTAAATAGCGTCGAATTGAGGTTGCAGGCGCTGATTTCGGGGATTTTTTACACTAATTAAACCCACTCGCATACAATGCATGGTAATGCATTTGTGCAACATACTTTTCCAAAATCGGATGTCATACCGCTTTAACTTGTTAGTTTTAAATCGAGAACTCACCACATTGGCGTTTGCGGGTTGTAAAAGCATTGCTTCCGAATAACTTGGCACGACAAAATATTGTTCCCTTCTAAGGATTCCTTCCAGTTCAATACTATTCATTGTAGAGGTTCGCGTCAGTGGACCCGTATAATTTACTGACGAAGGACTGAAAAATGTGCACCCATCATTTAAAGCGAAATACCGGCCGGTTTCTGAAACGCATCGTGGACGACTGAATGCTTACGTATTTATGCCAAGTTGCTCGAATTTAGCTCGACTTTTTATTCTAATTTATGGTCATTTGCATAGGCTACATAAGAATGCTGATGTACTCGACGTGTTTCAAAAAAACCGGCGTATTTCGCTTTAAAGGGTCAGGCCCATTTCAAGTTACCCCTATTTTTGATGATTTCACCTGATTCTCCATGTCAAATATAGTAGGATGCAATATTTTTCTAATTTTCAAGCGCAATATTCGCACGCTATTCAACAATTTACCATGGCCAGTCATACCCAACTATTTATCGCAGTTGCCACGCCTATTCGCGCTCATTGGCCAATATGGCAATTGCCACGCCCAATAGAGCATATTGTCCAATTAGCGCGAAGGGGCGTGACAACTGCGATGGATAGTTGGGTATGACTGACAATGGTAAATTGCTGAATACTGCGTGAATTTTGCACTTGAAAATTAAAAAAATATCGTATCCTACTATATTTGACATAAAGAATCAGATGGAATCATCAAAAATAGGGGTTATTTGAAATGGGCCTGACCCTTTAATATATCAAGGGAAAAATCTCTAAAGCACATTCTACTAGTGAAAGATGGCGAAAATGTATTTACGTCCTATAGTTGTCCTTATCATTGGACCTAACCTATAAACTTTTGAGAAAGTGAGTGATCACTGAATAGAAGAATATTATTAGTATAATAAAAGTGACATGCCTGAGATAATTTGTTCCGAATAGTTTGGTCACGTGGTAGGAAAGGAAAGCGGTACGCCATTCGGCGAAAATTCTTAGCGGCCATGACAAAAGGAATATTGAAAATAACCAGAAGGACTGAAATTAAAGTTAAGGTAAGGTGCTTTAAAGCCGTTTTGTACCTACTTTAGAAAATGCTTATGATACGCATATCCTATGTATCCTCTGTAAATGTGGTGCCAGAACCAGAAGCTTCGGGTGGGCACCAAAAATTTGCATAGTATATACGATACATCGATATGCGTATCATATGCAAATTTCCCAAAGTAGGTACAATACTGCATTAAAATAAATATTCAAAATTAATCTGGGTGCTGCGCATAGATCGGCCAACTAGTCAAAGCCACAGTTCCTAGCAGGAAGTAGAAAAACAAGAAAGAAAAAAAGGGTTGTGAATTGGTTAAAATAATTATGGACCAAATTTAAAGGTTATGGACCAAATTTAAACTTACGATTGGATGTAAAAACCAGGGTACTCGGGAAGATTTGAAGCATAGAATTTCGTCTTGGAATTCCACATCGGACAGGTCCATGCCCTCGCGAACCTAGGAAGTTAATGCTAACAATAAGTTTAAATACATGTAAAGAAGGGTCCAGTCTAATTACTAATTACCTTTGTTCGATGCCCCAGAATTTCCGCTCACCTTTACACATGTACCTTACGTCCCTTATTACCGTTTTTCTGTCTTAACTGTATTTATTGTCTTAATTGTGTATGTTTGTGCGCACCTTTGTGGTGCAATAAATTATTATTATTATTATTACACTACAGCAGTTGCCACATGCAAGAACACAGGGAGCCTCTGCAGTTGGGAGAATTTTTCTTTTTGCATGATCCCTCTCGTTGTCTCACCTCCTACTGGGAGTCTGTCTGGGAGCTGGGAGCATGATCCCAGTACTACGTTCCTGGGTGCGCAGCGCACCGCGTACCCAGCCGCGCAAATTGGAGTGCACGCGTAGCCAGCCGCGCAAATTGGAGTGCGGGCGTAGCCAGCCGCGTACCGCGCAGAGGGACCCCGGCCAGCCGCGTAGTTTGCAAACTACGCGGCTGGGTGCGCGGTGCCTCGGGGCTCTGGTCCTCAACCGCGCAGCGCACCCCCAGCCAACCGCGCAGGGGGCCCCCAGCCAACCGCGCACCCAGCCGCGCAATTTCGACTATATCCGCTTCACCACCCAATGTTTCTTCTCGATGATTAGATATGCGCTTTATGGCCGAGTGGTCTAAGGCGCTGGCTCCAGAACATAATTAGTGAATTTCATAGGTTCGATTCCCTCTCGGTGCATTTGTTTTGCCGATGTGGTCTGTCTTTTTATTTTTGCCTTGGAGGGCTAACCGCGCAGGGGGGCACCGGCCAGCCGCGTAGGGGGGCACCAGCCAGCCGCGTAGGGGGGCACCGGCCAGCCGCGTAGGGGGGGCAAAAAGAAGGGGCGAGCGCCCCTGGCTGGGGGTGCGCTGCGCGGTTGGAGACCAGAGTAGCTTTATGCATTCGGCACATAAATATAAAACTTTCTTCACTCACCTCCATATAATCGTCCCTCGTTTCATTTTCGTTGAAGAACCTCGTTCGCTGTTCCTCAAATTCGTTGGCAGCCTGAAAAAAATAATAAGCAAATATATCTCTGAAAATTAGAAACCAAAGCTTTAATTCTTATGCAGTGTTTTGGTGAGCTTGTAATTCCAACCAAACTAATTCACAACACTGAATATCTACACCATTCCAACTTCATGACGCGTGCAACTGTACAACTTTAATTCTTAGTGAATAATGATTGCTTGGTTAATTGTTTGCTTTATTGATTTTTTTTGAATTTATGGATTTATTGATTTTTGAATTCATGTTTTATTGATTTTTTGAATTTATGGATTTATTGATTAATTGATTTACCTGCATGCAGGCAAAGACGAATCCTCGCGAGATTTTCACCCGTGTCGCGGAGAATTTGTCCAGATCCAGCACTATTTTTGAAATATCCTAAAGCAGAGCATAATGTTTTGTTTCTATAAATTAGCCATAATTACTGAAGCATTTGGTGGCTAAATCTAAATGTAAGGCTTCTCGAGCAGATTTACACCCGGGGCTTAAAGGGAATATGTATGCCCTTTTTGAAGTTAAGCTGTATTAATAGAATGTGTATTCCTCATTAAGGAAACAACAACAAAAATTGTTAAAAGTTTCCCATTTAAAAGAAAATGATTTTCAAAGTTCACCTTTTCCATAGTAAACGCGTTTACTGCCACCCTGGCTTACACGATAGGTCTGATGGAGCAAAAATTTAGCATATGTGTGCATACATCGGTATATAGCTTGCAGCGCGACAAATTTGCATGCAAATGAGAATATTCGAATTTACATATTCAGTCGCCTACTTAAATTCATGTCTGGTGTGGAAACTCTAGTTTCGCAGTTGTTTTGCTCATTTTGAGTGCCTACATATTCCCTTTAATAATGGGCACGTCGTGCTTCACGTTCTCAAATAAAACCGTTTCCGAAGCAGCTTGCGAAATTTTCAGGACAATATCGTCTTTAACAAATTCCAAGCTAAAAAAAGCCATCATAGAATGAAAACGACTAACCCTTACGCCACAAATATCGTATAGAAAAACATTGCCCGCAGTGTGTGAATTGACCCGTTCATAGTACACTTGCGTTGCAGATATCGCGTCACCGTTTCGGTATCTAGACAGCTTGGTGTTAACTTTTTGTACAGTCCTATTGAGATCGTGTGTGGGTGTGGTAGGGTGTGTGGGTGTGCTAGGGGTGTGTGGGTTTGCCAGGGTGTGTGGGTGCCCTATGTGGGAGGGCGAAGAGGAGTTAGTCCCAGTTGGCATACCTATGATGTAATTTCTAGATGGCACACCTGACACACCATGTGTGCGCCACAAGTGCGCCAACTAGAACTGTCCAACATTTCGGTACCCAGGCGTTGTATGGTTATTCTCCTTATATATTTGATCTTGCTGCACTATTTTTGTGCAAACCTACTCACAACAAAAACATGTTTGACAAATGTTCTTTTCCGGACATTCATTTCTTTTCTTCTTTTATTTGAGGCTAAAAGTCATCAATCACTACACCCTTCTATATTGTAATCCTCAGAAAAGATGCAGATTACAGCCCAAGGGAACGCAAAAACCCATTTTAGTTACTTTTGTCTTTTCAAGTTTTCTTCGAAAGATGGCCATATTTTATCAGTCTGTTTTTGGTTTACTGGATTTTTGGAAATAACAAGACCAAAGTTTTTTTCAGTTAAAACAATGACAAGTAACATATTTCTCGGGGAAAACTAAAAAGGTTTTCAAAAGGGCACTTCAGAGAGCAAACGCATATACAAAACTATAACCCTCAATAATGAAAACTACTAAAGGTGCAGTTCAAACTAAAACTAAGTGTAAGTGCGAAAAAAAATGAAAAGAACCATGCGGACAGGCATGCATAGAATTCTACTGATAGTGATTATCGATTGGTTTCGAAACAAATATCGATTAGGTGTTGCATGCCCAGTCCCGCCCACCTGGTCACCTGCCTTGTGCGCCGCAGGTAGCGGTAGCATACGCTCTTCCACCATATTATAGGAAGCGCGCCGCGGAGACTCTTTAACAGCTGATTAGCCTCGTCGACTTGCATCTAAAAGGGAATAAGTAAGGTGTAATTGCGCGCAGGTTGTTTGCCGCGCTGGTTTCGCGAACATTTTTGTGCCAAGTTGAGCTACGGACGACTACATTGATTTTCATGAGAAGGCGTATTATTACCTAAGACGACAGGTCGTCCCTCTGCCCAGTGTAAACTGTCTGTGGGAAATTCTAAACCAAACAAAGTTAAAAATGAACATATTTGTGCACCTTCTTTAGCTTGACGTGTTTACTTCGGCTGTGCCAGCATTCCATCATATAGACCACGTAGAGCATCAGGCCGAAGACTATCGGTATGAAATTGTAGCCTTGTGCACACGGGCCATGGTGGTACCTGCAGAAGTAGAACAGTTACGACATATTTTGACATTGACTTACGAAAAAAAATCATAGATTTTTTGAATGTTTTGCGAAAACAGGTTGGCTTTCGTTCGCAAAAACACGGTGAACGACACAGTTCTATTTCCTAACTTTTCTAGTCATCAAAAATTCAGGTGCCGGCTATAATCTAGTGAGCTGACTTAGTGTTAATTTCGGTGCTCTTGGTTTCTTCACCCTCAAGCGTTCCTGGTGGAAATGGTTTTCCGAAATCCTTACGAATTGGCATTTGTTCTGGGAAGAAACTAAATTCCTGAATGCATAAGTTCCCAATTGGTAAGGTTCAGCAATATATCATGTAGTGTGCGACCGCTATGAAGGATTACCAACTGTTTTAAAAGCTAGCAGTGGTATTATATGATTTGACTCACTTGAAAACACTGTGCGCCGCGTACGCGTTGTGTTGTATATGGCACCATGTGGCGTAGAATATGCACACACAAATTAGCACCGTGCAAGTGAAACATTTCCAATATGTCGAGTGGACAAGGATACGGCATAGACCGCGACGTCTCGCTTTCTAGAATTATAGATTTTTATGAATATTTCTGAGTTTTCGGTATATTTATTTCTGAATGTTGGGGTGCAACTACGGCATAGTGATTGGCAACAACGATATAGCAAACGAATAAAACAGTGAAACAACAATATTGCTGAACAAAAAAATAATTTTCGATGAAAACGTACCGAGACATTCTCTATATCAACCGTTCTCGCCATTGACATTCATGAAATTCCATAATTCATTCAGCGAATGGGAATTTGCCTGAAAAATTGCGTTTAAATTTCAGTAAATATTTTCGTAATTTAAAAATCGAAATAATTTCACGCCTGGAAAACTCGTGTTGAAAAGCTGGAGACATTGTGATTTTACTAAATAAAATTTTATATGGTGCTGCGTTTATGTTGAAATACTGAAATGCACTTATTTTATTTATATACTATTAAATACAACAAGGTGTGTATCCGAGTACGAAAAAGTACAGAACATCCATAAAAACAAGTGACCATATATTTAGACGAGAATTACAAAGCATTTGATATAGAGCACAATATCACAATATGGTTCATTGTTAAAATGATAAACATTAAATTCCTATAAAATGCCTCAATAGCACTTGTGCTAAACTGATGCCAAATTCGTCCAGCACGGCTCTCCAGGACTCGGCCCTGTGCTCCCCAGGGAATTGTCATCTTTGATTGTCAATTGTCAAAGAGAAGACAACCCAGGGAGGGATAACTTGGAGGAAGGAAGTAAGGGAAATGGAGACGCCCACGTATATACCCCCATATTTTCGAAGGAACTTAGCTTTTTTTTTTTTTTTTTTTTTTTTTTTTTTTTTTTTTTTTCGAAGGAACTTAGCTTTTCCAAAACGGATAAATCTATCCTCACACGTTGTTTATGCGGAAAACTTTCACAGAAACGGCAAAGAACAGTCGACGAGAGGTTGTGAAATACAAATATACCCATTATTCAGCTAAATTGGTGAAGCGAAAGTCTATTTTGCAATTTTTGCACCAGCCAAGTTCAACACATCGTGAAAAAAGAAGGACACTTTGGGTTTGCTACAATGGGTCAAGAACGGTCCATCTCAATCGCAAAAGCAAAATCTCTCGGGAATCATATGACAGCAACCTGACGAAATAGAAAATATGCAAGTGCAAATGCAAGTACTGATCATGCTTGGAATATAGTTCAAAAACTCCCGATGAATGAACAATGAACAAAACTGTGCGGGGACTGGAAAGTAAGAGCATGCAATTTGTATTTACACTTTACACATCATATTTTAATGTTGTATGTAAATGTTGTTATGGTAACGACAATATAGCATGGAAGTATTTGTTGTTTGTAATTATGAAATTCCGCGAAAAATTAGCTAACGATTCGCATTGTTTCACTGAGAATGTGCCTATAACATAACAGCATATTTATACGTGTTTACTATGTGATAAGATAATATCTCTACAATTTCGCAAAAAACATGAATTGATTTAAAAATTGTTATAAAAAGTACCACAACAAATAAGGAAAAAACGTTTCTAAGGAATTTTATTTATGAAATAAGAACTAACAATAGCTTCAATTTTTCAATTTGCAGGAGAATAAACCATAAACGGACGAAATAGTTGTCATTTATTTTTTCAGCTAGAAATTCTCAGAAAAGAACATTTTCGGCTACAAATATACTCAAAAAGACGCAGGAAATACTTTCGGACCGGCTAAGTAGCCGAAAAGGAAGTCGCGGAAATGCACTATATAGATCCAATGGAAAGAACCACAAACACACTCATTTAGAATAAAATTTGGCGCTTCTTCTGACATGTCAATTTGCAACTCTTTAGAGATGATTATAGGGCGTAAATGATTAACGTACGCAATTTCTAAAAATAACCAGAAAAAAAACTGAAACCCTGTTTTCTGGAGACTTTTCTCTTCTAGATAATCATTCTTTTTGTAGACTTTTAGACTTTTAGCTTAGTTACAACAACATGTTAAATGAACCCTTTGAAACTTCGACTCTATGAATTAATACGGATCGATGTAAGTTAGTCATAAAATCATAAAATATCAAAAAAGCAGGTTTTGCTGGCCGAAGTGAACTCGCGCATACATCCACAATACATAGTAAAGTAATGCTAACTCTCCGTTTTTGTCCCCACAAAGCCGTGAGATTAGTGCTCTGTTATTTATCGAGAAGCAACGGGCTTTTGGGACTCGAATAGCGAAACAGAATTCCCCAAAGTGTTCGCCAACAATACTTTTTCGGGTTGAAATGTCAGAAAACAAGAAACCGAGAGAAAAGTCTTATGCTCTTTGATAAGGGCCTTATATTGACAAAACTTGGGCGACACATTTTGTTGTCGTAATAAATTATATTTTATGTTATGTTATAAAGGGTCATTGTCACTTGTCACCGCGTCTGATATCAAGTGATGTCTTGCGTATGAGATTCACTGAATGAGGAAAAAAAATAAACGTAAAATATGGGTAAATATAATTTGCGAAACAACAAATTCGCGTAATAACTCACAATTGGACCCCGGCATCGGTGATTGGCTATGAGCTATGACTATGAGCGGTTGCTGTGATGGTGATTGGCTGATACTGTAGCCGAGTAAAAAACTAGTGATTCGCCTATTTTCGGTTTGTGTGAGTGTTTTGGAACCATATTTGGACGGTTATTGATTAAAAAGATTTTTTTTCAATAGTTAGTGTGCCAAATTTATCGCGACAGAGTTAGGGCTAAACGAGAAGAGGTACGTAAGCGCACTGTGGGGAAAAATTCTACTGCACCACACAAAACAAAACAAAATTTGATAATTGCAAAGACAAAATCGCGAAATGCTTGAATATTTTCTTCTATATTCTTTGCTGTCGTGCATAATGTAAAATGACCCACGCCAGTTGCGTGTAGAAAAAAATTTTCATCGCAAAAATTGCTGTCATCTGATATATACGACACGCGTCAGGAGTTGCCTTCTTTAGCGGGGCGGATATTAAGTTACAATATAAATACTCTCGAATATGTATAAAACAAAAAAGCAAAACGATTTGAATTATACTATCGTTCACAATTTGGGGTCAGGTTCATGGAGGCAAAATAAAAACCAGCAAAAAAAACTGAAAAATGAGCACCGCTTCTTCACAAAACTGCCAAAAAGCATGCATTTTTTATGAACGCACTTCAATTCATACACGTCAAAACAAGTGGGGCAAATTCGTCAAAATCTACCAATTAAGCTGGGGACTTGGAATGAGGCGGCCCTTTTATAGAAGTTGTGCTTTTTATGGAAGCATTGCGCTAGAATAATTAGCACTTTTCACGTTTTAGTATGGTACTTTTGAATAAAACGTTGAAAAAGGGTTTCATGAAATAACATCACGATCGAGAATGGATAGATAGGCATTGGAAAAGCCGAACTATCTAAAATCTTAGAAGCAAACGTGACAAAAAACATTACTAAAGACTAAAAGGAGCTTCATATGCATGTGCCTTCTTGTTTCTCCTGTTTGTGCATTTGATTCATAATCATCAGCAAATTTGATTCGGATTCGAAACGAGCGAATGCCCAACACAATGACATGCGACCTTACTTGGATTTCAAACTCGAAACTACACCTTAAACCTTAAAGGGTCAGGCCCATTTCAAATGACCCCTATTTTTGATGATTCCATCTGATTCTCCATGTCAAATATAGTAGGATGCAATAATTTTCTAATTTTCAAGCGCAAAAATCACTCATTATTCAGCAATTTAACGTGAGCAGTCATACACAGCTATCCATCGCAGTTGGCACGCCCATTCGCGCTGATTCGCCGATATCGCAATTGCCACGCCCAATAGAGCATATTGCCCAATTAGCGCGAAGGGGCGTGACAAATGCGGTAAATAGTTGGGTATGACTGGCAGGCGTAAATTGCTGAATACTGCGTGGATTTTGCGCTTGAAAATTAGAAAAATATTGCATCGTACTATATTTGACATGGAGAATCAGATGGAATCATCAAAAATAGGGGTCATTTGAAATGGGCCTGACCCTTTAAACCTTAAACTTATGGTTAGAGCGGCCGGTTTTTGAAACATATGTTGCAGAACCGCATTTTTGTGTAGTTATGTTGATTATGACCGGGTCGAATTGGTGTCGAAGTTTTATCCAAATCAAACTCATTTGCATGGGAATGCAGTTATGTTTCAAAAACCGGATGTTATACCGCTTTAACTAGGTCTGCATACGAGCATACGCATACCAAATGAGTGTGGGAACAAAACGGGTACGCCCAAAATAGAAAAATAGAACACAGAAGCAAACTCGGGGCGGAAATCTCAATATATACGGAAAAGAATGTGTGATAGAGAATGGTGCGCGGCCAATTGGGGCCCATAGACTATGGGGGACATACGCTGGGGCTTTAGGGGCATTGCATGCTGAATCACAGGGTCCCTTTTCTTTCTATTCTTTTTTCTGTGCTTTAGACGCGGACGACTGCACCAATTAGACGATTGAAGGCACACAAAACGGACGTGAAGACTAATCAGAAGACAGAAGAAGACGTGCACAATTAGGACGTGTATTCACAAGGGCTAGTCAGGTGAAGCATAGGAAAAACACAGATTCATATAGTCAATATTGTATGGTAAAGCGGTGATCTGTTGTATAACTACTGTGATAAGTTAGCACATAGACTGATGAAACAAAAACGAGGGTCTGGCTCGAGAACTCTGGAGTGTGCCATTGTGCGCCACATGTACGCTGAAAGTTACAACAGTAACAGTACACATCTCTTTGTGCGTAATAAATTATAATAATAATAATAATTTTACATAAACAATTGTAACTTTCCCAGCTGTCAACCTTTATTTTGGGAAGTTGCACGAACAGATCATATTTTTCAGAGGTATCAATCAAATAATGAATAGACATCAGTTGTTCGGTCAATCAATCTATCAATATAGATCCTTAGCATAGATAACCGATGCATAAACATAGGGGATAAGCGGATAAGGTCACATGAAGTTAGCTACACTGTTGTATCAGTAAACCTCTCATTCGTCGGCGTGCAGATGACTGGCTGAAAGTAAAACATCATTAATAATCAACAATTTTTGTGGCTCAGAACTCTGACCAACAAGTTTAATTTCTAAATCCAAGACAACAATTATGAAAAATCTCTTCAAAAAACTGAATCTGCAACAATTATTTGCAGAACAACTAAATGCCAAAAACAATTCCCATGCCGGGAATCGAACCCGGGCCGCGTGGGTGAAAACCACGAATCCTAACCACTAGACCACATGGGACTACGGTCTGTGCTTGCCTGTGTCACTCTATCAGGTGTACGGGTTAAGAGGATACAGATAAAAGGCTAAACATGAGAATACTTTATACATTGACATTGATTTTGATTCCATACTTCAGTTTATGGTGATATTCCTTCATTATACAACCCGAAATACACGGATAACCACACTTCGGTGAGAAGTTGAAATGGTCTCTTCTGCGTCTATGCCAGTGGGAGTAATCGCGTTTACTATGGAAAAGGTGAACTTTGAAAATCATTTGCTTTTAACTGGGAAACTTTTAACAACTTTTGTTGTTGTTTCCTTATTGGGCAACATACATTCTATTAATACGCTCAGGGCATACATATTCCCTATGCCTATACGCATTATGAAACTAGTACGTGGCTTTTCGAAAGTATGTTGTCAAATATGCCAATTGGTTTATTTTATTTTATGCTAATTTGCAAGAAACAAGGTGGTCGAGAAGTGCACAGCCGTGGTGATATGTTTCTTAGGATACGTTTCAAGAAACAATGAAAAACTACATATAGAGAAGAAAATAATTCTGCAACCGCATGTCCTGCATGTCCATTCAGTATGTGTGCAAACCAGAAAACCATAATTGCCGAGCACAAGAAGGTTGACAAAAAGGCTGCCTTCGGCAATACGGCATCTGGTCTGACGGCCTAGTAGCCAAATAGAACCTCGACCGAGCATAACAATTAGTAAATTGCGAAGATTACTTGTGAATAACAACAATAAAACGACGCAAGTAATTATTTAAGGTTTATTCTTTAGGTTGTAGGTTTACAATAATGAAAGACATTAAACAAACTGAGGTCCGAGCTTATCCACCATTCTTGGGTGGCGCTACGAGACCACTACATAATAAGAAATAAAGGGTCCGAGCTTATCCACAGCGTGCGGTGGCGCCACGAGACCTAAGAAAAATAATAAATAAACTAATGTAGCACCTACCGGTGCTACATGATGGCGAATCGCCCCAAAATCACAGAATAGGATTATTCACAAACTATAAGAAGGCCCGGAAGAAGTTTCTAGAACAAATGTACAGTAAGATTAGGATGCTCAGGTAACAAAGTAAACTACGGTAACTAGAGAGCAACATAGAATTATACGAATAGCGGTCGCGGTCGCGACAGTATGAATATTTTAAACTAGTACCATACCCTATCATGACCGTCATTGTCAGAAAAAAGTAGCTTATGTTTCTGCTTCCTTTCATGACAGTTGGGCATATGCACTATGCATGGTTAGGATTA
The DNA here is from genome assembly GCA_036852015.1 of Pelodera strongyloides. Classification (NCBI taxonomy): domain Eukaryota; kingdom Metazoa; phylum Nematoda; class Chromadorea; order Rhabditida; family Rhabditidae; genus Pelodera; species Pelodera strongyloides. Next base: position 32,413 of record JAANDG010001205.1, on the reverse strand, counting down.
GGTAATAGATCCCTACTAATCAAGCAGCTTCGAACTCGTTGTTACCTAGAACTCGTCAACTACTCTACTCTGTTCAGGACTTTTGTATATCAAGTAATAAGCTTTGAAGAGCCGTCCCTGGAATATCAGAACACGCACGCACTCCAAGCGTGATGTATTTAAAGCGATATACCGGCCGGTTTTTGAAACTTTTCCTTTTTTTTATTGAATTTATCTAGGACAAAGGAAAACACTGACTCTTATCCTAGCCTAGCTTATTCCTTATTCCATTAATTATTTTCAGCGAATTAACGTTTGAGCCACGGTGATTTTATAAGCCTTGTTCTTTCCTGCGTTCATATGACTCAACAACTGGCTTTGAGGTAGCAGCCAGCTTTTGAAAATTGATCTCAGAATCCAGATTTCATTAAATTTGAGATAAATGCAACGTTTTATCCTATTAGATTGCGTTTGTTACGTTACAGCTTGTTCAAGTGTTTTGTATATGTTTTGGGTTTTGCGTGTTAAATTTAAAAAATTTTGAATTGTGTTTGTATGTAATAAATTTTATGTTACCGTCGATAAAGAATCCGTATGCCCTGGAAATAACAAAATGTGTTACTTCGTGGGGGCCTGATCAATTAATGAATGACGAATTAATTGTTGATTTCTCTGGGTTCTCTACCGTAAGTCAAGTTACGAAACAGTCCCTCGTCCTATGTTTACTCATCCAGTCTCCATTTTTCATGTACACTTTCTTGAGTGCTTCCTCAAGCCGAGTGTTGTGTATCTAAAGGCAGGAAGAAGTAGAAATGATTTAATTTTGCACCCCCAAAAGTTTCATCATTTTTAGTATTAATTTTTAAATTTCTACAGTTTTTTGTTTATTACTATTATCATAAATATTTTACCTGATGTAATCAACCATGGGTGTCTGGACTTCTGGACGGCGTCCACCTTACAGTAATAGAATAACTAATTTATTTAATTGGATTTCATAGTAATCATAGTAATGACTTAGATTTTTACACTCAACCCTCGTAATTCATTATTCCATGTGTTATACACATATTTGCTGATATTTTTTCCATTGGGAGAAAGCTAGCATGCATGCTAAGTGGTGCACAATCACTGTAATGTTTCAAAATGGTGCAAGATAGGATAGATGGTATGCATATACCAAAATGGTGTACAATGGTGCTAGATCGTAATCTTCTCATTCCATATGCGTACTTTCACTATGTCGTTTCAGAGCTCTCCTCTTCTCGTACACAACCTATGGATAATGCGCCTGCTGGGCATACTCTTTATTATTAACTTATTTTCTTTATCAGGTGGGTTATTTATTCTTTCCAATAAATTTAGCTCTTTTGTTCACATAGCTCTAACGATGATGTGCTCTGTTGTCTGTTAAAGAGTACAATTGAAATTGAAAATCGAAATTTCATAACTTATTGGTTGGAGAGTAACTATATGTCCGTGTCAAAAATCTCGTAGAAATTGCTTAAAGCGAAATACCGGCCGGTTTCTGAAACGCATCGTGGACAACTGAATTCTTATGTATTTATGCTAATTTGCTCGAATTTAGCTCGATTTTTAATTCCAATTTATGTTCATTTGCATAAGGTGCATAAGGATGCTGGTCTACTCGATGTGTTTCAAAAACCGGCCGGTGTTTCGCTTTAAAGTGCACTAGCTTGGTACTCTACTACCTTATTGATTTGTACGGTAAGTAATTAACCGTAAAGCGTTTAATTTGCAGTTTGCTCGGACAATATCCTTCGATGTGACGATCAATCATTATGTGCTAATGGCGGCACTTGCGTACTGAGTAGCGGTAGGTTTATTATTAATCATCTTCAATCAGCTGATAGTATGCACTGGTAATTGGTAACCACCAAGCTCCGTTCCAGTATGTACACACGGAACTACGGAACCCTGCGCCTGCGATGTCAGAACTGGAACATAAGGGTAGCTGGGTAGCACCATAAAATCCGTTTCGAACCTTATTACCTTACTAATTACTAGTGATGTCATGATATAATTGATCTTTAAAAAAGGGCGTTGTCCAGGTCCTAGGTTTTGAGTTTGCGTAGCACTAGAAAAACTTCGAAAACTTTGTGTTTGCGTAACTTGTGTGTACCCCAGCACATGTGGTCTGCGCAGGTAACTTTTTGAAGAGTCAGAAATCGTTATGTTTCGCGAGCGTAATAACTGCATTGAACAACTGGGAAATATGTTGTAGGGTCATCGTTAGTGTGTTACAGAGGAATGCAAACGATTTTATAGCAAATTATATAGAAACCTTTTTTTTTGAAAATCTTTTTTTCAGTTTTACCAGCAATACAGCAATGCCGGCCGGATGAAACTTTTTATGAGGTAACATCGTAGTGCTCGTGGCCCTTTTGTAATGCAATGCTCATGCATATCCATATCGCTTTACGCAAGTTCTAGGAAACATGTATCAAATAACAATAACTCGCTCCTTTCTTTTTGCCTGTTTCCAACAAAATGGGTACGATAATTTGGATTGTAACATCACATACCAAAACATTCATTCAATCACATTCTTTAAAGGGAGAGGCCCACGAGAAAAAAAGTTTTCCTCAATTTACTTACACATAATGTCCGGAATCTCAGAAATATTTCTGTGAAAACCGCATATATTTGCATCGTGAATTCGCAGAGATATTCTATGCTAAACAGTTCGGCCAGGCACCGTAGTCTGAAAAAATTTTTCCTCTTTTATGACATTACAGTATTGGAAACGCTTTGTTATAATGGTAGTAATGTTCTTCATTCGTTTAAAAATTATTATGTAGAGAACGAATGTTAATGGACGGGTATAAACTATAAAAAGGTATTTTAACCTTTCTGACTACGGTGCCTGGCCGAACTGTTTAGCATAAAATATTTCTGCGAGTTCTAGATGCAAATAAATGCGGTTTTCACAGAAATATTTCCGAGATTCCGGACATTATGTGTAAGTAAATTGAGGAAAAAATTTTTTCTCGTGGGCCTCTCCCTTTAAACTTAAATGTCCCCCATTTATCATCGAAATTGCGAACAGCCAAGATCAAAAAATAATGTATTGGCTCGATAAATAAACAGATTGTATGTTTTGCCTGCCAGCAACTTGTCTTTGTTCAGGACAGCTGTATCTCGCTGTATCCGAACCCGCTTGTTTGGGACACGGCTTCGTCATTCTGCCAGGGCAGAGGTAACCTATAGATAGATTATGAATAAACTCTCCGGATATTTTGAGTGCACACAAATCGAAGAAAATACAATTGATATTAGTGAACCTATAATCCAAGAGGTTTAGCGTTGCAAACCGTAAAATGATGTAAAACTGCAGCAGAGCCGTTCGATTTCACAATAATTTAGGCGGGAACCTAATCGACACACAAACCGAGGACGAGCTGTTCTTCTACGACCAGTTTATACAGTCGACGAACGTTGCGATCATTAGGGGTAAGTTGGTGGCTCACTTCATGAGCTTGGTAAAGAGTTATGACTTACTACAGCAGATGCTTAAAACAGTAATTCAGGCCGTACCCAGGCCAGAGCGGGCCGGACCGTGTAATTCAGTCACGGGACCGCGCGGAGTTCAGTTCCCTTGCGAAAACGGGTCTAACCGTAACCTTAACCTTAACCTTTATCACGAACATATTTGGCCATCGCCATTGCTAGACCTAGGCGTGACGTTTTAATGATAGGGTGTCCATGCTGTGACATACATAGGATATACGTATGGGTACGTTCCAGAAACGTTCCAAATATTGGGACCGCAAAGAATTACTGTAATTACTCCAGATCAGCGGCCCGACGAGCGTCCTCCTCGAGTATGGCTCAATGTCCGATCGATATCCAGGGACGGAGTACCAGAGTGGGCGGAGTTTCCCCAAATGTACGCCATCGATCAATACTTTTGGGCCCAGGGAGAACCGAACAAATATGCGAATTATAGCGGTAAATTTGTTTTATCGTAATTACACTGTTGCGCACGTCCTTCCCATGTTGTGTTACTCATTTACTCATTTTTACTTATAAGTATAAGCATAATAGTGAGGAAAAATGTCTAGTTTGTTCAATGCAGGTGGAGCAGTAAGCCGAGTAAGCACTGCTTGTAGTGTGTAGCAGTGTAGTTGCCTATCCCACAGGCCATTAGATTTGCTTACTGAATAACTTAGCTGGTTTCCTCTCATGGAAATCTTCAGAAGTTTGCGTTGCAATGGCATTGAATCCTGCCACACCTCGATGGATCGCCGCCAATTGCACGGAAGAAAATTACACAATTTGCAAAAGACGTGTGACAGGTAGAAGCATTTTTTTCTTATTTTTTATCAGTAAAGGAAGATTTTTCGCATATTGGTATGTGGCTTGGAGGTTGGAGCCGTACCGTATATTGGTATATTTAATTCTGCTCTAACAATATCTTATTGTATAAAAGAGTAACTGTAGCGTGCGCTAGCACTCACAGTCACGGAAGTATAATTCGAAGAAATTGTTTCGCTTCGTTCATAAAAGAGTGCAGCAGCTCAAATGAGAATATTCTCATGTAAAAGAACGATGTGTGTGTAAAGATTTTCGTCAACGTTACAGTCGTTTCAAAAGTATGGAAAAACGACTCAGGCGGCATAGCGCATAGCCCGCATAGCCTTCTGGTATTGTATAAAAGTGAAAAAAAATACTTATAAATTACAGTAAACAAGGACGTGTACACCCGACAGTGCATTTGTAGAGATGGATTTTCGGGTCAATATTGTGAAGAAACAGATGGTGTGTAAGATTTTAGTTTGAAATATAATAATTAAGATAGATTTTGAATTCATTTTCCACGTTAGAGGAAAAGTTAGTGAAATTTGACCGGCTGATGATTACGCACCGTTGCGTAATATTATTCTTTAATTGTGAAAGTATCTACTTTTCACCGAAACTTTTCTCCAGAATTGAAGCGATGTGGTATGCTCCTCTTTCTTCTCTCTTTCTCTCTTTCTCTCCCACCCTCTCTCTCTCTCTCCCTATCTCTCTCTCTCTCTCCCTCTCTCTCTCGCTTTTTTGTGTGCAGGAACAACAAGTAATATGTTCCCACAAGATTCTGATATGTGGCTTGGCGTACCGAGTGTTCAGTGTTTTGATGAATGTTAAAAGCCTAACATTTGCCTTATTTTAGGCTCCGAACCTACTCAGAAAGTATCTTGTGCTACAGAAAAGTTTGAATTCGCCTGCCAAGGTGGAGCACAAATATTGGTCGATTTTGCGAGTTTTGGAGCTACGGTAAGAGGCAGAAAGTCAAAAAAGTTTCTTTAAATTTTTGAGAAATACTTTGAAATATACAAAAACGTAAAACTAAGAATAATTTAGGATGGATCTCGGTGTGACGGCACCTTCCGGCCGCACACATGCTCGCATCCTCAATCGTTACAGACAATTATCAACAGGTATCCTTAGTAATTATCATTAACTAATTGTAAGGGGTAGCTTTACTAATCCTCTAGATGGAGCAGTATTTGTGCCGATTTTATTTTCACATCACTTTCATAACACACTCTCATTCGCGAAAAACTCCATGTTTCTGCAACAAAATATAGTTGCAATGCGATCTAGTTCATTAATAATTCGAAATAGGTTACATTGCTTACCTGCATATGAGTAGAATATTTATCCCATTTCAGGTGTCAGGGTCTCACCTACTGTAGTATTGCTGATATTCAATTCGCGTTCCCGGAAACCCCGTGTCCAGAAGCAGATGGACTCAATTTGCAGACACGAATGCGATGTTCTCAAGGTAGGTAAACAAATAAGGGATAGATTTTGAATTCATTTTCCACGTTAGAGGAAAAGTTAGCTCTAAGTTGACCGGCTGATGAATACGCTCGACACTAACCATCACTGAAGAGCCCGAACTCACGAATGCGATATTCACAAGGTACATGGTGGAAATAAGAGGGTTTTTTTGGGAGGATGTCTTTCTAAGGTACCTTTTTTATCTTCACAAGAACATGTGTAAGTCTCAAGCATTCTATTTGGTCGTTTCGATATGAGTCACCGAAATCACAAGTTCTATACTAGAACTTGCTTACGAAAGCTTTCTTCTAGCTGTCACTTTCCTTATGAGTGATTACTTTACGAATTCAGCCCCACAGTCTACATGCCCAAAGGACTCTTCCTATATGCAGGGTCGATGTTACAAAGTCACATTTGAGACGAAAAAGAACAAATTGGTCACTTTTGAGGAAGCTGAAAAGAGATGCAACGAAATGGTAGGATCTTAAAATAATGCAAATGAAAAAATATATGAACAAACTTCCAATAGAGTATGCCTTAGCCGCATGTTCTTTGTATAAGGGTAAATATCTTAAGAAAAAGAAAATTCTCTACTTCCTCAACCCGTACCTTAAAAGGGTTCGATAATTTTAATTTTAAGTTGAAACCTCTCTACGTTCTATGCGCGCTGACTGTCTGCCAACGCCCGAAAATGGTGCGCGGCGAATACTTGGCGCAGAGTAATTGAGTAATAAAAAAAAGAACTCTTTAGATGGGCTCATTGGTCAGCAACATCGACAGTGGAATGAATGATGAATTAGTCAGGCAATTAAGAGGAAAGGTGAAGAAAAATAGTGGATATTTTTGGATCGGAGCCAAGACTTGTGCCTGTAAGGAAGGAACTCCCAAATGGACTACGGGAGAGCCACTCAGCTTTGTGTAAGTCAAAGTTTATGAATTACGGTAGATATAAATGGCAAAATACTTGCTTCTCTTTATAAAATCGAGTAAAGTATACAAATGAATCCGTTTTGTTACGAGTGACGTTCCGATAATACCGAACTGAAGAATTTAATGTTAGAGTATTTGCATTTATGTCGTTTTACTCACTGTCAGCTGCATCGAATACAATGGAAAATCCTGGCCTACGGCGGGAGTGAGTGTCCCATATATACTTTTATATGAGCGCATTGTTTTGATTAAAGGGTCAGGCCCATTTCAAATTACCCCTATTTTTGATGACTTCATCGGATTCTCCGTTTCAAATATAGTAGGCTTAACTTTTTCCAATTTTCAGTCGCAATATTCACGCAGTTTTCAGCAATTTGCCATGTCCAGTCATTCACAACAATCAATCCAGTTGTCACGCCCATTCGCGCTGATTGGCCAATATCGCAGTTGCCACGCCCAATAGAGCATATTGCCCAATTAGCGCGGAGGGGCGTGACAACTGCGATATATAGTTGGGTATGGCTGGAAATGGTAAATTGCTGAATACTGAGTGAATTTTGCGCTTGCAAATTAGAAAAATATCGTATCCTACTATATTTGACATGGAGAATCAGATGGAATCAGCAAAAATAGGGGTCATTTGAAATGGACCTGACCCTTTAAGATCATACGGAGTGTCCGGAGTCCGGACATTATAATTGCCGTGTTAATAGCTATTCTACAAAATGGCGTTCCCATGTGTAACCTTGTATGGGGAATAGGACCTGACCATTTAATTGCTCTGTTATGTTTGTTTTATGACGCTCTTTGTCACTTCCTTATTTTTTTCATCAAAGAGTGAACTTCTCAAGCACTTCCCTTATCATCTTACTAAAGTAAACGAACGTCTAGGTAATCCCTAACGTATTGTTTGATGATCCGCGCATCTGGGCACTCTTTATATTGACTTACGAAAAATTTCGCTCCACGGTCTCTGTTTGGTCTAAGAATGTTTGCAAAGTCGTTGTGTACTTGGGAGTGAAATCAGATATTAACAAAAGTAAATGAAACACAAACGAAATAGCAACAGAGGCGTTTGCGAGAAGGGTACCATTATCACCTATAATGTATTACGTGATATCCAACTAACGAATGCAACAAGAAACTCCGTTTGTATAATCGAAATAATCATTTCATTGCGTCTTTCGTTGCGAAACCCAACTCCGTGTACTTGGTTCCGAATTCGGATACCCACGTTCCGGAAGCGGAAGACCTAGTGAGAGGCAGACAAGAGGGGAAGAATAAGAGAGACGGAGAGAGAGAGAGAGAGAGTCAGACAGAGAGAGAGAAGAGGCAGTGGGAGATGAACCGAGAGAATGGGAGGAAGAGAGAGCAGTTATACTGTTAAACTATCAATTATCATTTTCAGGCCCACCAATTCATCAATAAACACACCAAGTGCGTGTCTCGCCTATTCCATAAGCTCATCGGAGGCCCATTGGACCAGTATCGATTGTGATGAAACGGCCAACTTCATTTGCTCCTCTGCACCAACTTCCGGTGAGAAATCAATATCGGAAGATTATCGATTTTTCATTTTTTTGTAGCATCTTGCTTCCTAGCATACAGACAGCACATAATTAGATAAAGATACTCTGGGTATAAATCGTCCACTAACCGCTTGAGTGATAGCCAGCGAGTGTTTGTGGTAATTTTTGCTTTTATCAAATAGTGTAAAGAAAATAAATTAAACTTTTAGAACAACGGTCACGTTTTTTTTTGTTCAGCATCCGAGCAACGAGTGACAGAAACGTACACGCAACCGCCCGTTGATCGACCTACTGTAGCTCCACCACAAAAGTGAGTTCAAGTTTAAAGCTGAATGACACGTGGTTGTTTTTGAAGCGACTGCTGGACAACTGAATTTTTAAGGCATTACAGCAACATGTGTTCCATTCCGTGCCCAAATAACCAGAAGAGCCAAGAAATTTGCATAGAATACATGGAAAAGCAGTAACAGTAATTCCTTTCAATTCCACTTGCCTAGTTTAGCGGTTTAGCCTTTGTTAAAGTTTAGAAAGCTATATCTATCAACGACATTTTCATGATTGCAGAACAGCTAATGTTTTATGACGCAGCTTTTATTTTTTACCTGCTAAATTGTAGTAGTTATCAATCACACTCCGATATGATAAATATCGCTTCATTTTGTGTACAGTTTCAAAAGGTGTTTGCCAAACAGAAAGTTGCTTGTCTGTTATCAATAAAAATGCGCCTTCAAATCTCAAAAGCTTGCCGAAGGTTGATTTAACAGATAAGGATTTTCTGCAACTTATCCCTGACAATGAGATATAATCTTTGTGACGTAAGGAACACTTTTTCTTATAACTTCAAAAGGTTAACTTCCCCATGGGCGGGACGTGAAACTAGACGCGCGCGCGCTAAAAGAGGGATTGCGTGCATGCCTGGGTGTGAGTCACACACGCACGGGAGCTAGCCTACAAGCCATATTTTGCAGTTGTGCAAGCGCTTTTGGTTTATTGCCAATTATTATAGATGATCGGTGCAGCTTTTTGCTCTCTGGCCTCTGGCCCTATTGTATTTAATTTTCAAATTGTTAACGCTTTATTGTACAAGTTTAGAGACAGGAAACAAGCGAGAAATAATCTAGATGTCGCAGTTTTTTGACATTTAAAGCGAAGTGCTAGCCCCTTTGGAAAATTTGCATATGATGAGCAAATCCTATGTATCCTATGCTAATTTTGTACGATTGCCGTGGACGATCGTACACAATTAGCATAGGATACATAGGATTTGCTTACCATATGTTAATTTTCCAAAGGGGCTAGCATTTCGCTTTAACAAAATAGGTTTGCAAGTAAAAGATAAGGGGGTGATACACGACAATAAAATCCAAAAGTTTGTAATTTCGAATGTACATATCCACCGAACTTTCTGCTGATTCATGTGTCTTGCTTGAACTCATTTCACCTTTTTATGTTTATCTTTTCCTTTTTATGATTGAGAAAAATTTTCCCCGGGAACCTGTTTCCGCATGCCTTTGCTGACTACCGCGGACGCGTAATGCTAAAGGCTTAGGTGGTGCGCAGCTGGTTTTTTTTATATATACTTTTATAAATACATACACTATAGACCTTTAAAAAAGAATTTCGAGAGTAGTTTTTCACGTAATTGTATTCATTGACCTGATTATTTTGTTTGCAAACTTTTGGAAAATTGTTGTTTTACGACTTTTTCTTTTAAATCCAAGTTGAGAGATAATTGTGCTCTCAGCTTTTTTCATCGTCTTCTATTTTCACTTTTTTCAGTTGATGTTTTTATGACCAAACATGCCATTTTTATTAACTCATTTCATTTTTCTACTATATTTTATGCAATGGATCTACTGTGATACTGAAGGCTCGGGGTGAGTAGAAACCGATTGTTAAAATTTTAGGAGTAATAATTTAGGGATAGTGGGATTATGACGGAAAGCGTAGTATTAAAGCGAAATACCTTCCGGTTTTTGAAACACATCGCGTACACTGACATTTTATGCAGCTTATGCAAATAAAGATAAATTAGAATAAAAAATCGAGCTACACTCGAGCAAATTAGCATAAATACATAGACATGGGAATTACTTGTTCACGATGGGTTTTAAAAAACAGGCCGGTATTTCGCTCTAAAAACTTTTGGAATGGTTCGTAATGAACTATGTGAAGCACGTTTCAATAAGAAGTTATAGCATCGCAGACCTTACAACAGTGATCTTGTCTTTTCAAAGTATATGAAAGATTAACAAATACGGTGTAATACATTTTGGCATTATTTATGAGAAATGTTGTATATACACTCCATATTATATTGCGGCTTTTCTACTTTGTTTTGTATGAAGTGTTCGCCGATTTGGCGCGAAAAACTAGTTGTATTTTGACCAAAAGTAGCCCTTAATCTCGCGCGCGAATCATAAAGCCCGTGTCACACAAACTTTGTTTTGTGTACGATTTCAAATCGTACACAAAATGGCCTACATGTTCGTTATTTGATGGTTGCCGTAATCGAGGCTTAGTAATTTGGTTTGGTAATAAAATTGGCAAAGGGGACGAAATTGAGAGGGGAGTACGAATATTTAGACAATATAAGAAAAACAAAATATAATGAATTATGTGAAGCACGTTTCAAGAAGAAGTTATAGCATCGCACACCTTACAACAGTGATCTTGTCTTTTCGAAATATATGAAATTAAATAGATTAACAAATACGGTGTAAATATTTTTAGCATTATTTATGAGAATTAGACATTTAGACAATGGAAGAAAACCAAAATAGAATACTTACTTCAGAGTCGTCCAACAAGATGCCTTCCCGAATATTTGGTGTGCGGAGACAAAGTGGCGCGGGGTTATTTTCCCAAGGGTGCGCGCCTGCATGGAGGCTAAGGTGCCGTGTCCGGATCCGGATAACGTGGTTGGTAAGTAAGATTCAATAACTTTTTTCATAAAGTATACACCCGCCGTAAGAGTATACCCCATAAGGCCTCTTCATTTGTCTTCCCACTCGTTACAGTAATTCTACTACAGTAGTTATTGGCAATGAAGTAGTAGCACAATATTTCAAACAAGTCATCCTCATAAGTAAGAAATCAATTAGAAGATCCGTAGTAATTAATACCTAACTAAGTTTGTATATAACTTGTCATCGGCTCGTTTCGAAATAATCACTATGTAGTTATCGATTGGCATCAACTCCGATCGATCGAATATTATTAACAATCCATTCATCATCTATTTGTCGGGTATTTGCCCTTTTTGGTCCTTTGTCGGGTGTCTTTTTTTTCGACTAAATTAAACTTTTCTCAAAAACTACTGAACCAAATAACTCCATATTTTCATACATATAGACCTTATTGGTTTGGTATCCTTGAAAATAAACTCAGCACTTTGCTTCATTGAAGAACTATTAAAATTCAGGCATCGTGACGTGGAGTTGTGATTGCAACTCAGGCAAATGGGTGGGAGAACCGAATTCGAATAATTGTCAACACAAATGGGTGCTGGAAGTGACAGAGGCGATGAACCGAGGAGACCCGGCCGATCAGATTGTGGTCAAGCTATCAAATGAATTGACGTAGGTTTATCGATTGATTTTGTATTGATTCTTTAATGTGTTTGTTTATTGATTGTTTTATTGATTGACTTTCTGATTGACTAGTGGAGGCCTCATTTGCAAAATATTTTTTTGTGCTCCCATGTTCAAGGTCCTGGTCCTGGTGGGTGCGTCTACAACTGTAACACACTTAAAGGGTCAGGCCCATTTCAAATGACCCCTATTTTTGATGATTCCATCTGATTCTCCATATCAAATATAGTAGGGTACGATATTTTCCTAATTTTCAAGCGCAAAAATCACGCAGTATTCATCAATTTACTATTGCCAGTCATACCCAACTTTCTATCGCAGTTGTCACGCCCCTTCGCGCTAATTGGCCAATATGCTCTATTGGGCGTGGCAATTGCGATTTTGGCCAATCAGCGCGAATGAGCGTGCCAACTGCCAACTGCGATAGATAGTTGGGTATGACTGCCCACGGTAAATTGCTGAATAGTGTGTGAATTTTGCGCTTGAAAACTAGAAAATTATTGCATCCTACTATATTTGACATGGAGAATCAGATGGAATCTTCAGAAATAGGGGTCAGTTGAAATGGGCCTGACCCTTTAATTGAACTTCATGGGTGATAATTGAGGGGGCGGGCCGCTATCCAGAATTTTATTTTCTCCTACTCTTTAGCTTTTTTCAGGAAGACAATTGCTCGGCAATTATATGGCGGTGATATCACTGGAACTGTGAATGTTAGCTCGAGTCTTGTTGATTTGGCCTCTAATCAATTGGTGATTATCCAAGATCGCATTGAGAGGATGAACAGATCAATGAGCTTTGCAATGGTACTGATTTCTGAATACAGAGTCTTTGTTTCCAATTTTTGCAATCGCAATGTTTCATTTCCATTTTAAAGTATGATGGAACTGAAAATTTGATATTAAGATATCCCGTTCCTGATCTTTTAGTTAGAACGTAGCACTACCATAGGCCATAGGACGGGAAAAGAGCAGTTAGGAGAGACTTCCGAGGCCGTATTCACCAACACACAGGGAGCAATCCCTAGGCTCACGAGCTCTCTGAATCTCTTCTGCTCTCGCACTCTCTACGCACTCTTTAGCTCCCTGGGAAGGACCCAGGAGGGCTCCCTGCGTGTTGCTGAATACGGACTCAGGAGCCCCTAATGTGATCGTGCTTTAAAATAAGAAAAATTTTAGAATCTCGGAGAAGCTGGTGACCAACTCATGTCCAGTAAAGCGAAAGTTGTGTGGAGTGGCCTTGATAAGCAGAACCAGGTTAGATATTCAGGGTTTATGTTTATTTCAAGCGCTTATTATTATTCAACTGGCTTACATTACCGTAAATAACTTATGTTTACCCCTATTTTTGTTACATACAGTGATGTAGCCAGGGTTAGAAAAATATGCTTACTTCCTATGAAAATGCTAGAAGTTTTGCAACAAAAGTAATGGGACAAGGTTGAGTAAGTTGTCGAATAGTCACGCCACAAGTAACGAACCTCACACCATCATTCTACCACACATCAAATGCAAATGTTGTTTTAGGTGAAATGTGGGTCTCAACTGATGACTGCCCTTCAACAAAGCTCCTTGCTAATGGCTGATTATCTGGAGGAAGAAACGAAAACAATGGAATTCCAACAATGGGGTGAATATTACATTTTCTATATTATGTTCAAGATATACAAATTGAAAAAAACGCCTCTTTGTGAGTATTATGGGGTTTCCAATATGGTGAAAATTTACAGCATTTTGGAACTACACGAGAATATTTTTTTATTTTTCATGCAAGTTTAGTGCAGAAATACGGTAGTATTGACAGAATCACACCGGATTTTTGTGATACTTGGAAACCCCATAAGAAAAGAAACTAAACAGTGTGAATGTGCTCTATATGGGTAATGTAATGATGGAACTAATTAATTAAGTAATGACGTAATTATTAATTCCAGCCGTGAAAGTTCAAATCTCTAAACCAGTGGACAGCTTTGTGGCTACCGGAGGCAGACATTCAGTAATTATGGACGATGATCAACTAATCCAACATGATGCTACGGTAGAAGGAACCGAGGTAAGAGTGCACCATGACCACGATACTTGCTCGGGGCTCGCATTCAACCTTCGCGCGCCTGTGGCTGGCTTCTTGCGCACACAAGTTGTCGCACACAAGCGTACGCCACGCTGCGACATAGTCCAGCTAACTCTTTCAATGTGCTGTTATTAGTTTGTGCAGGGCATTTAATTAGATACAAAATATGATGAAATTTGATATTTCAGCAAAACACCAACTACTTGCGTCAGGCAAAGACTTTCCGGCAAGTTGGTCAAGTTGGTCAAACAATGGGAATAAATGGAGGAAGAAACTTTGTAGAATTCTCAGAACCCGTTAATCCACCAAGAATGTCGAGCCTCAGTTTCACGAATTTTGATAATTCCCCTACTATTGGAATGCCAAGTTTGAGCAAATTGAGTGAGTTCTTTTTTTTCAATTATTTTTCAGTGTACTTTACTTTAATAAGATCGCATTGTGCCGGTGCCGGACAAAATCATATAATCATATATCATATATATTAATATTGCAGGAGAGTCAGCTGGTTCTTCAATAACTCAGTCAGTCCAATCAAATCCCACAACTTTTACTGCACAAGCTGCAGCTGCTGTGCCAACTCTGGATAGAAATCCACTGAAAATTGCATATTATATTTTCACAGGTTTGGCATTTTCTCTAGTAATTGAGGATTTTCTGGAAACTGTAGGAAAAGCGTAATTTGTGTAATATGCTGCTTATATGCATGTATTGAAACATCGTGACTTTCACTACATTTTCAATTCACTCGGTCGACTCTGAGGAAACTTTCGTGATGACAGTGAACTGCGCGCACCACACCTGCGTTACACCGTTACCTAAAGAAGATGTTACAACTTGTATTTGGAGGGTCACTAGTGTGCCAGTGGTACGCCATCGGAGCGCGAATAAAATTATCGTTTTCATGTTCTCTTTTCTTTATATTTTTGTCCAACCATCTAAAGATTCATGTTGTAGCCCTCGGTGATCTACTGAACTCAGATGATGCGGAAATTATTAACTCTCAAATTGTTGGAACAGCAATCAATGACGCGCAGAGGTACATTTCATGAATAAATACCGAATTATCTTGAATTATCACAAAAAAAAATGAACAGCTGGTTCTAGTTCGACTCCAGTGCTTCTGATGATTTCTATGTCTTCTTTCTCTCGATTCAATGGTAGTAAAACAGCATTGAATAGTGAGTGTGTACCCATATTGTGCTAAATGTTTATTCTATGGGTCTTTTTGTACTCCATCACATGTATAGCCACTGAGATTGAGAAAATAAAATTTCATTAAATTTTGAAAGGCTGATATAATTGTTTTGAAACATCAGGATTATGTCGTGAATTTACCACTGCTGGTTCATAGCCAAAGACACATATTTGAAGCCTACTTATTTGGGATAGTCAAATATTGTTAGCTTAACTATTCACTATCATATCATTGTTTTTTAAGAATAAACCTTTCAGATCCGTCGCCTTGACAGAAAACGTAACTTTCCGTTTTCCGCATATACATACAAAAGGAGTGAAGAATGCACGTTGTGTTTATTGGGATTTAGAACAAAGGTGAACCAAATATGATTTGTTAAAGGGTCAGGCCCATTTGGCCAATCAGCGCGAGTGGGCGTGCCAACTGCGATAAATAGTTGGGTATGACTCGGCATGGTAAATTGCCGAATAATGTGTGAATTTTGCGCTTGAACATTAGAAAAATATTGCATCCTACTATATTTGACATGGAGAATCAGATGGAAACATCAAAAATAGGGGTCATTTGAAATGGGCCTGCCCCTTTAAGTTAAAATAATGTATTAGTTCTATGCTACAGTAAGCGTGTCATTACTACATATAATATATGATAATATTTTGATGAACATTTTGTGTTGCAGCTGTAGTTTGCGCACGCGTCTTACTCTTAATATTTGAATGCAACGATCAAGTATTAGGTTTATAAGACTATACGGCTACACAGATGGCAGACAGTGGCAGACACAGTAGCCAGTGGTTTTGCAGTATTACAGTACTTTGTCTGTTATGTTATATTTTGAATTTTTCCAGTGTTTGGAGTCAAGAAGGATGCACACTTGTTACTTCGACATCGCAAGAAACAGTTTGCACTTGTAGTCATTTAACAAGGTAGAGAACACACTTTGGTCAAGTTAATACTTGTCTCTTTATCTTTATTTACCAAAATTATTTATGTTTTTGTGAGTGTTCTGTGCCATATTCCATATTTTGCCTTTTTACAATTTATTTAAAAAAAAACGATACATTTTTATGTTCTTAATAAATGTAATGTAATGTTATATTTCTATGTTATATTTCTAGTTTCGCTATCCTCATGGACCTTACCGGCAATGTGGGACGGCTTACCGGTGGTTCCACAAAGGTAAGAGAATTATTGATGTGCTTCTCGACCCGGAGCTGCCATTGGTTAACCATTTTTTATATTATACCTTTTCTCATTTTGAATATAGTATATCAAAAGTATCAATTTTCAGGCTCTAGATGTCGTATCATCGATTGGATGTGCATTTTCTGTAGTATGTCTGGCACTCTCCTTGTTTGTGTTCACTTTCTTCACGTAAGTTTAAAAACTTTAATGATTCGCTAGAAATATGATCCCGAATATTCAGTGATTGTGAGGTGTACATGGGGATGTCATTTTGTACCGTATTGTCATTGAAAGACAGAACATCACAAACATGGAAGCACCGTATTTGTCTCAACTTATTGTTAGTTTGGCCACGTTATTTTTAGTGATGCATCAGTTGTATAGTGCGAGTAAACAAGCAGTATTGGGTACTGGGTTAGCAGGCACAGTCTACATTTTACCATTCATCATCTAATTATTAACGACTTAATGACATAGCATCGTATTGACGCAATCAAGGACATCTGGTGCTCTATCATTATCATATAATGACAAATAGTATTCAGATCATTATACAACGTGCGAAACACAATCCATCGAAACTTGTGTTTCTGTCTTCTTGTTGGAGAATTGGTCTTTGTTATTGGTGTGGACAGGTAATTGTAGTGTTTATTTATTGATCATCTAATTTTAAGGTGTCTTACATTATTATATTTTTATGAAAACTATATGCGCACTAGAATGCTATTGGGTCAGGTCCATGATAAAAAGACCTTTCCTTCTAAAAATATATTCTCCAGGACCGAAAACTCAACGGCCTGCTCAGTGGTAGCGCTTCTGCTGCACTACTTCTTTTTGGCTGCTTTTTGTTGGATGTTCTTGGAAGGATATCAACTGTATATGATGTTGATCAAGGTGAGAACGTTTGGTATAGCAGTTACTCAGTTGAACCAAATTAGTGGTTTAGTTAAAAGAATCGAACCCTTGAATCTGACCCCGAAGGTCTAGTTCATGGGTCCACTTTCCCTTCCCCTACGACCCTACGACGTACAACGGACAGACACTGGCTCTTGATTCTGTAAATTTTTAATTTATCATACAAAGATGAGTGAGCTTCCGTAGACACAAGCACAATTCTTTAAAGAAAATTATTATATAATTTACTTCTTTCAGGTTTTCGAGCCGGGAAGCAAGCGTATTCTGTTGTACTGTTTATTCGCATACGGTATACCGGTTATTATTGTGGCCATATCTGCGGGGACCACGTGGAAGGATTACGGTACAGACCAATAGTAAGTTTTCTGCAGGGTTATCGTACTTATTCTTTTTTTCTACCCGGTTATCGTACTGTAGATAACTGTAAGTGATAAAGCTTGGCCTTGTTGGTGAAAATACGATATTTCTATAGAAGACAAACTTCTAGCTCGCAATAAATTTTATATGATTATAGTTGTTGGCTGAACACAGCTCGACCAATTATATGGGCATTCATCGCACCAGTGATCATCGTTGTGGCGGTTGGTTATTTATTTATTTTCAATTTAATTTAAGATATTTATTCTCACTTTTTTCAGCTCCCTAACGAGTACCTTAGCTTAGCGGCTTAGCGTCTTATCTCTAGTCTAAAAGTCTATGATGATCATAGTTGATAATCATTGGTGGTTACTTAAAGGGATAGGTTCACCTCGAATTGCACCTTTTTTTATAATTTATGTTGATAGTATGACCTATGACGGTCAAAATGCGAAAATTGCAGTAAATTTCCTTTGCTCCCCGTAGTAGGCGAGCTTGCTCAAAAAAAAACTAAACTACCTCGAATCTGTAAAACAATTGGGGTACCGCAGCCATGGTATGTGGGAAATAGCGCAGGAGGACTGGAGGTGCAGATATTGTTGTGATAGACAGAGGATAAAAGGGCCCTGTATTTTCTAAGTCTCCAGCCCGGCTGCGCTATTTCCCACATAACATGGCTGCGGTACCCCAATTGTTTTATAGATTCGAGGTAGTTTAGCTTTTTTTGAGCAAGCTCTCCTACTACGGGGAGCAAAGGAAATTTACTGAAATTTTCGCATTTTGACCGTCATAGGTCATACTATCAACATAAATTATAAAAAAAAGGTGCAATTCGAGGTGAACCTATCCCTTTAACAATAAGTAACAATAACTTATATTATGCAAGTTCAGGCTAACATTCTCTTCCTATTGATGGCTCTGAAAGTGGTCCTATCTGTAAATGGAAGGGATCGTAGCAGAATGCAAAGAGTTATCGGTTGGCTAAAGGTAACTTACCGGAGCTATTGCTTTTCTCAGTCTCTACAATCTTTCCATGAATTATTTCTTGAAATATTGTATTTTTCCCTCTAACTGACCAACACAAAAATATCATCGTTACTCACCTTTTTTCATAAAATTTGTTCATTTACAATTTGTTCAGGGCTCCGCAACTCTCCTGTGTTTACTCGGTGTTACTTGGATATTTGGATTTCTAACGGCGGCAAATGGTGAGTTTAAAGCGAAATAACGGCCGGTTTTTGAAACGCAACGTGGACAACGGAATTCATGCTAATTTGCTCGAATTTAGCTCGATTTCTTATTCTCTTATACGTCCATTTGCATTTTGTAAGAATGCTGGTGTCCATAATGCGTTTAAAAAACCGGCCAGTATTTCGCTTTAAAGATCATTCTAACAATAAGGAGCATATTCTGTTTCGCATTGCATAACCTCTTGCATTCTAGTTACACACCTGTGTGACTGCCAACGAAATTTTTTTAGTTAGTCATATGTATAACAGGTGCTACAATGTTCTTCGCGTGGATGTTCACAATTCTTAACTGCACTCAGGGCATATTCATCTTCATACTTCATGTCGTCATGAATGACAAAGTGAGGATAGCCATCGTCAGGTAAGAGAACAATGTTTTGTCTCAGTGAAATAAACATGCAAAATTCGGGAATCTGTAGATGATTGATTGTATTTTGAAAAAAGTGGCTTTGTGTTGGAAATAAAAAATAAAAATAAAAAAAAATCAACTAATACTAACTTTAGGTGGATCCGTACTGGAATGTGTTGCGGCTCGGACACATCGAGTGCCGGATATAATAGCAAATCGTATATCAGCAGTCGACAAAGGTGAGTTATGATTGTGGTAGAGCAAATGTTACATGTTATCTTACAAAACTGATTGTTTCTGAGAAAGGTTGGCACCAAGCGCCCAATCTGCGCGCGAAAATATGTTGGCAGCGTTATGGCACAAAGTGGCGCCCAACATGCGCACCGTAATACTTCCAATTAGAATAATGTAAGTGAGGGAAAGTCACAAACAACAACAAAAAATACTTATATATTTCAGATTCCTCAATATGATCCGAAATTCAAATTCCTCGCCATCGACCGACTCCACGGATGATAGTAAGGATCGAGTGACGACACCGAATTGTCAGTTTCAGGCTAGATTTGAACTCTCGTTGAGCTGTTGAGAGCAAAGCTCTAGTCACTAGTCACTGCGCCAGGTGGTAACATGTATAACGTGGTTTTGATAAAATGAAAAATTGAGTGAACAGCAACTTTTCAGTGAACTCGTCGGATTGGCGTCTCCGGCAACTCTCTCCGAATTCGACAGATCCAGTCAGCGAGAAAGGCATTGAATACAGGCCTTCCATACAGGGTAAAGAGGACGCGGAACCAAGATTGGCTGGGGAACTGCAGGAAGAGACAGCCAGCACACAGAGCTCGGATCCCAGGTATGGAGTGCTTACCCTGGATGTAAGTATAAGAAAACAACTTCGTATTTAACCCTCCCCCCCCCAATTAGGTCACGGTAGCGTAAGTTAGACATTACAACTAGGTGTGCTTATTTGTCAGTTATTGTTATTGGCCGGCGTACTTTTTGAACTTGTGTTTATCGATTGGAATAATAACCTTTAAATATTGTTTCAGATCATCTCAAGTTCTCGATTTGAATCAAGGATTGGCGGAGGAAAAGCATCGTACCGTACTTCGAAGGAAGTTTCCCCTTGGTGCAACCAATGAGGAGAGGGCGTCCAGTCATGGAACTCGTGTAATTGTAGAGAGATTTTGATCTACACAATGTGTGGCAAAATGATCTACATAACTCTATTCTCTGACTGTTTGTAAGGATTATACAATTGTCGTCACTGTAGTGCATCTAAACTAGACTTTATTCCTTCGCAATTCTTACTAGTTATGTATTTATATTATTCACAAAATCAACTCACAATATATTGTATGATTATGGTTTTGGTTTTATCTTAAAGCGAAATGCCGGCCTGTTTTTGAAACTCATCGAATACACCAGCGTTCGTATGCAGGTATGCAGCTTATTCAAATCAACATAAATTAGAATAAAAAATCGATCTAAATTCGAGTAAATTAGCATAAATACGCAAGAATTCAGTTGTCCACGATGCGTTTCAAAAAAAACCGGTCGGTATTTCGCTCTAATTAGTTATAGGATTAATTCAAGCATAATCCATTATTAACTCGAAAATTGTGAGAAATCTGAATAATGTCATATTGCATAATATTTTTTTACTTGGCTTGTACAATACTGGGTAACTTTAATTGACATAATGATTATTTAACGGTCAGGTACACAAATAAATCTATAGCGTAAAAATTAAGATTATTTATCGATTTTTTTTTGTGATTCACCCTTTTAGCGGAATTTCGGGTATAATTCTTTGCAGTTCTTATTTTTACAGTGTATATTATTTACCACGTGTTTATTTTTTATTTTTGATACTATGTGTTTGAATCTATTCAACCACACGGAGGAAAAAAAAAGAACAAATATGCGACCTAACCTGCAATCTGAACTCGTACATATACATATCTGTTAGCAAATTAAATTTATTTTAAGTATTGTCATGTTTTATGTTGTTGATAACAGTTTTTCAAAACTACTTTTGTTAGTTTTTATTGGCTTTCGTAAAGCTCAGTTGCACATACAGATAACCCGTGAACAAAATGGTTAAAATTAGAAGAATGCAAAAATGTAATGAAATTCATACCCAACAATTGCATGGCACAGCAATAATAATAATAACAAAATAGAAAATAAACATCCAAAGGATTAATCTAATTGCTAAAATAGCTTCATTATAATGGAAAAATTGAAAACTGTTTGAAAGTATTAGTTGGGCTTACTACGGAAAAATTACTGTCAATCAGTAAACATTACACTACAAATGTAAATAAAACAATGTAGCAAAAAAGAAATCAATATTTCAATCAGAATTCCTAAAGTAATAGTAATAGGACAGTCAACAAAACTGTCAAAACAATAGGAAAATAAATTGACCCCGAACATAAGTCGTCCATTCTTACAAGTACACTAGTACACAGGAAAACGAAATAATTGCCGAAGCCACAGAACAAAAAAACCATCTGTTTTTGGTTCGTGACCGGTTCGCGACCATTTGGTGGCCGCTTCCGATGAAATTTGGTCCCGAGTTGGTCACGAATTGGTCACCAAATGAAAAGGCCCACGAAAGACCAGTGAACCGTCGTCAAATGGGTTCAACTATTGATATATTTTCCGTGTTCGCGAATTAGAAACAAGTTGTAGCTTTTGGATACCGAGCTTGCAATTCTTTGGTGAATTTGTTGTACGCTGCAGTAGCAACTGAATGGCCCCTCTGAAAAGAGTCATGAGAATGGTTCCTATACTTAATTTTTTTTAACGGGACGGCTATCGCCGCCTGAGACGACTTTCCAATAAGTCAAGCTTCAAAATACGCACGAAAAATGGTCATACTTATATGAGACGTCTGCAGTATGTTACAAAAATCATGTAATAAGACTCGATTTCACTCATTGTGGAGAAACCAGACTGCTCCGCCGCCTAAGGCGTCTTTCCATGCTTATGAAACGTCTGTAGTAGATGAAAATCTTTACGAATGAAGACATATTTCGTTCTTTCACAAGAAAATACTCTAATTTGAGCTGCCGCACTCTTTTATATCCAAGCGGAACAATTTATTCGAATTCTACTTCCGTAACGTGAGTGTTAGCGCACGCTACAGTTACTCTTTTATATGATAAGATGGCGGAGCTTTTTCGCTTACTCACTCCGCCTCTCCTTTTATGTCCTTTATGCATTCTAATTTGATTGACGGAACTCTGTTGCGGACATACAAAATTTCATAAGAAGATTATAAAGTTGATTACCTCATTTCCTTTCCATCGGTCTTCACCTTGTGTTTTGATCCCTTTATGTGCGTTAAAAACTCCATCAACCACTAGAAACGTGTATCGCTCACAGCACAAGTGATGCGCCTAAAGCATACTTTACAAACTTCTGAGTGAGGTATTCAAAATAAGTACATAGTCAGCTAAAAGGATTGAGAGAGAGTTTTAAGGTTTTCTGTGTAAAAAATGTGATAGATTTCATGCCACCCGGCAGCCTGGAGGCCATATTCACCACTCAATTCCCAGAGGTGAAACATCCGTCTTTTTCTCTGCGACTCTCACGCTAGACTGCTATTTTCTGTAAAGGGTATTTCCCCGAGGGAGGGAATTACCATGTGAATATGGCCTCCGAAAGTGGTACTTACCAGAAATCTAATAGTTTATTAATAAACACCATAGCCCACCAATTGTACATGATCTCCTATTCCATAGATCACGTCTTCATCGTGCAATGGTACAGAATGGTGCGCGACGAACATTGGTTCCCAACTCTTGGAGAGAGTATCGTATAAGAAGGGGGTTACCTAAACCGGAAAGTTGTCGGAAACAACTCGAAATGGCCTCGTTTATCGGAACCTTCAGCTTTCACTCTGTCTAATTTTCAGCTTTCTAATTCTATTTTTTCAACTTTTTACAGAGAAATAGTAATTGTTGCTTTGTCAAATCAGACGTCTAATAGTGACCCCTTGAACCCTTGAAACCACCACACGGCGAGGGAATCATGGGCGATCCCTCCTGGCCCTAGCCCGAAGACGTCGAGCAATCTGTCATCTGGAACTCGTCGCCTACTGCTCAGGACCTCTGCGGAACATGTCATAAGCAAACAGAGAAACTGTATTTTCATCCTTATAACAAAGGTGTACGCTCTTGCAGGGTAAAAAATTTATTTATTCATACGCATAGTAATTCTCTCTCGAATAATAAAAAGAAAATGAAATAAACATATTTAACCAACTTGTGTGCTATTATCTCCCCTTTCCAACCACTCCCCCAGTTTTGGAATAGAATGTCCTGGCTTAAAATATTTCCCGTGAAATTCTCCGACATCTTTGTTGTATCGCGTTTTCAGTTCGCCAACTGTTTCAGGAAAACTGAATAATGTTCTCGTTAGCCTACTTACTAATAAATGGGGGTGAAGTTAAAGGGAGAGGCCCACGAAAAAAAGTTTTCCTCAATTTATTTGTAAAGAATGTCCTGAATTTCAGAAACATTACTGTGAAAACCGAATTGCTTGAAGCCTAGAACTCACAGAGTTATTCCCCGGCAAAGAGTTCGGCCAGGTACCGTAGTCAGAAAAAATTTTTGCGCTTTTAGGCATTACAGTATTGGAAACGCTTGCTTACAATGGTAGGAATGTTCTTCATTCGTTTAACAATTATTATGTAGATAAAGAATGCTAAGGGACGGATATAAACCGTATAAACGTATTTTGACGTTGCTGGTTACGGTACCTGGCCGAACTGTTTGCCGGGGAATAACTCTGTGAGTTCTAGGTGCAAAGAAATGCGGTTTTCACAGTAACCTTTCTGAAATACCAGACATTCTGTGCAAGTAAATGAAAACTTTTTTCTCGTGGGCCTCTCCCTTTAAAGCGAAATACCGGTCGGTTTTCGAAACGCATCGAATACCCCCATAATGTGTATGCAGTTTATGCAACTGACCATAAATGAGAATAAAAAAAAAACGATCTAAAATCGAGCAGCAAGAATTCAGTTGTCCACTATGCGTTTCAGAAGCCGGTCTCTTTGCATATACATGATTCGGAATTCGGAGTCCTTAGATGAATCTATTACATAATTACATTGATATAAAATGCACCAATTCGACAATTAGTAGGCTAATTGATAATGGCAAGGCGTTAGTTCTTATTGCGCCATAAACTGGACTCACGTTGAATTGTTCGCGAATTCGAATCTTCTGACGACTAGAACCTCCTTGTTCTCCTTGATATTTCTCTCCTTTGTAAGTGACCGTAATCTTTCCTCGGCGTCTTTTGAATACCACTGGTCCATGTCAGCGAAGAGAATATATTCCGATTCGGGCCCAAACTAAACATAAAAATTTTCGCTGAGCGTTTCGCTAGTTCTTCTGCGTCTCTTCATCCATGCACTCTCTCTCTATTTGCATGAAAGTTCGCTAATGCAGGATGAGCGAGCGTTACGCCAATATCTTTATTTATACCTTTATTTACTTCATACATTTTTCTGGAACTCTTATTTCGATTCGGGGACAACTGAACATAAAAGGGTATCCAGAAAAATACATGAAGTACAGTCGTCTTCATTATTGGATATCGTTCCGTAGTCTTTATTCACAGGCGTGGTATAACGAGAGGAAATTGCAAAATATTTCTTTGTGAGCCTACTAATTTAACACTTCATTACATATCTATAGGATATGAACCCATGACTTTCAGCTTTACAGAGTTCACAGAGAATTCGACTAAATAACCCAAAATATGTACGTTGCTTATGAAACGGTAACATTACTGATACTGAGAAAATTACCAAGCGAGCCACGTTTCTACCCACGTTCGCGGGGTAAAATCCGTGCGGCGCTGCACTTTTCTTGAATGGTGATAAAATGGTCATATTTTCTGATGGATCGATCGTTTGTGATTCTGAAGATGTGTTAATTGTAAGTTATAATTTAATACACTGCCACAAAATGTTGTTGGGACCGCGCTGGCGCTGCACATTCTGGCACAAAAAGTGTAAAACCCATTCATTTATAGAAAATTGTTCATACAAATTTTCCATCTTATTCATACAACCAACCCATTTGCAGTGTTGGGCAATCTCCATCTTTTAGCGAAGTGAAAACGCTAACGAATAGGTTTTTCCTGAGTAATTCGCTCTTTGAGAGCAACTGATGGATCTGAAACATTGTTTTCAACCTTATTACTATTGCTGCTCCTTTTTCTATGTGTTTTAAAGCGAAATACCGGCCGGTTTTTGAAACGCATCGAGTACTCCCTGCCTTCCTATGCTTCATATACAAATGAGCATAAATTTGAATAAAAAATAGACCCCTTTTAGCATAACTGCATAAGAATGCGGATATTTGAGATGCGTTTCAAAAACCGGCCGGTAATTCGCTTTAAAGCGAAACACCGACCAATTTTTGAAACGCATTGTGAAGACCGGTATTCTTATGCAGCATATGCAAATGAGGATCAATTAGAGTAAACAATTGGGGTTCAGTTGTCCACGATGCGCTTCAAAAACCGGCCCGTAGTTCGCTTTAGAATTTACATCGATCTATAAGGAGGAAACTCTATATACAAAATCCAATAATGACCTTATGAACTGTATTGACGACGTTAGGCACTTGCTCATTAGTATTTGCAAAATCATTCGAGGAGAATATAGCGAGGCTTAGCGGAGCCTTCCAGTGATCGATCTAAACAGTGCAACACTTTATTCAAAAAGGTATGAATAAGAAAATCGAAAAAAATAACATAAAACTGAGAAAGGCGAACAGCTTAGAACACAAAACAGCATGTTTCATAAGAAGCATACAGAGTCACGCATTTAGCGCTTACTTATTGGACAATTGTTTCAGGCGAAAATATTAACACTACGAAAAAACAGAACGCGCACTTAGATTCAAAGTTTAGGTGTATTCCTAATAATAGGGTAAATTATTCGGTGAAACATAGTTGCTAAATAGGAGGGAGCCCACACTTTCTGTCAAAATCTCACAATACTAAATAAAATAAAGTGAAACGAACAATTACCATCTCAATTAAGTTATTCCCAAAATATTCGGCCGAAGAATGGAGCATCATTACAATTTTCTCTCCATCGTACTGTAACTCGGTCACATTTGCATAAACACAGAAGTTTTCATTGTAAACTTCTGGTTTTATATTCAAATTGGGCGTTTTATAGGGAATCTGAAAGGAAGGATGTATTCCTAAGGGTACTGAACTCGTGTTTTGTAAGGTCTAACAACTAACAACGATTATGTACTGAAGAAAAGGAGTACGCAGTACGCGAAAGTAAAAAAAAATGCGTTCTTATAACAAATTTGGCCCGGAGCTAAAAGGCAGCATCTCTTATTTCGCATAAGAGGTTCATTAACAAAAAAAACCCACCGTATCTAACATAGTCTCATCATGAGCCATATGCGAATGGTAATTTTCATCTAATTCGGCTTGGTCGGCCTAAAATAATTTTGTTATATAAAAGAGAAGAGTTTGAAATTGTGTTTGTGTGAACGAAACGGAGTTTCTACGTTTCAGGCGCTTGGTATAAGTATACAATACGAGTATAAGAGGCGCCGATAGCCGTCTGGTCTTGTTTAAACTGATTGTAAGGCCAGCCAATCAGCCTCACAAGAAATATAGCAATATATTATGACAAGCGTTTGCCGATTATTTCCCGAATACCCGCCATGGCTATGCTATACTCGCATTTGGAACATCAATAGCGATACTATGAGTAAAAAAATAACGCTATGCTCCTATGCATTCGAGAAGCATTCAGTAACCTACGACATTTAGCTATGTACTGTTGTTTCCAATTTCATGAATAATTAAGCGTGTTGATTTCACGCAAAATAATTGGTGTTTCTTTTCGCGTCGTAATAGTAAAAAATAAAAAATATAATAATAGCGCACCTGTTTCTTATATATTGTCGGTACCTCCACTCGATAACTGTCGTCATATTTCGTTACGAGACGTGGCGTCAGCAAACATGAACAACTAATCAATACCGTAACCAATAAAAGTTCGTACAGGGAAGTTTTCTAGAAGTAATATGATATCTGTAGTTTGTAGTATATCATCTTTCACTATTCCCCAGATCCCCAGTGTGATTGGTCCCAAGCATGGCTTGAGGCTTCAATATAATCCATAAAATGTAAAGCAAACCTTCAAGCATTCGAAAGATACACAGTGACATCGGCGCATTTCATTTATTTAACTAGGTTGCCTGTGTTATTGAGATATTTTCACAGGCCTTTCTTCACGGAGATGCTACAAAATAAAGCAATTGCAAATTTTGGACCACAAGTTCGTCTGAAACGAAAACAAGGTAATTAAGAAAAGGTGATAATCTTAATAGGTTGTGAATGCTAATGGTTTACAAAAATAATAATAAAAACAGAAACAAAATTAACAATGCTGCGGGAAAATATTGGGTTTAACAATACTGCTTGAATAGACTGGCTTTACAGTGGTTGGATTTACAATGCAGTAAATACCGACTCTTCACGGTTACTTTAGGGTTCTTTAGGGTGTTTTGGTGTTCTGGTGGGCCTCACCCCTTTAGGGTATGTTCACTAATTTTGAAAACATACTTTTATTAGATAAATGCCCTTATATCTCAAACTGTTGGATTAAAGCGGTACAACTGTCGGTTTTTGAGACGTATGTTGGTGGAAAACGCTAGAGAGAGCGGTATTTGGGTACGCTGAATACTCTATATATAAAATGGCTACCATTATTATAATAATAATAATATTATACTGCTTTTCAATTGAGACCATATATGTATTGCGTACATTTTTGACACGCTTTCGGCTTTGTTCACAGCTCTCCGGAATTATTAATATAAAAAAGTGAATACAATATTACGTTGTCATGTTTTATTTTCAGTGTAGGTGTAGACCCCGCAACGTGGAACTCATGCGATCATGCTCTGTCAGAAATGGGTATGTATTCACGCCTTTATCCAAAATATGAATTTATTAGCCAACAGGTTATAAAAAAACGATATGATGTTTGAAAAGAATTTGAATAGAAAATATACTTACACTTACTTAGCTTACGAGAAAGTAGAAATGACCACTTTTCCTTCGCGTAAAGGGGCCGGTTTCACCAACATTTCCGTGCACTCGCATATAATATAGCATGCATATTTTAGAATTAGGCGGCCTTAGAAGAGGAACAGGCGGCCCTAGTTCACACGGCTTTGTTTTTTCGGATTTTGCTTGCGAATACGGCACCAAAGATAAACTCATGAATAAGTTGCTTGTCGAAATTGACTACAAATACCCTACATTTTATTTTGCTCAAAACAGCGTATTTCAGCCAATTCTCTAAGTTTTTCTTGTTACAAGTTTTCGAGCTCATTGGACCGATACCCCCCCCCCTTTTTTTTACCTCTATTTTCACTAATATCTCGATCTCCCCTAGGGAATAATACAGGAAATATTTTTTATGCTCTTTGTTTAAGTTTACCTTTGTACAATCAAACTAAAAAAAGGATAACCCTAACCTGAGGACGCCTATTCTGGGATGGAGCTGTTTTCTGTTGCTGCTATGCTTTAGCCAAATGAGCGGGACTTACTTTGAACAAGAAAATATATAACGTAGGTTTATTAGATTTCATATTTCATATATTTTTAAATATTTATTAACACAGAAGATATGTGCATACTTTCATGCACTTTCTATATGACTATCTCCGTTTATGTTTTCCAGTAGTTATTATTAGCGCATATTCTCGGGTCGACGGAAATGTTCCGTTGGGGAACTCATTTGTATGCAAATTTTTCCTCCAGGTAGTATAGATAGTCGAGAAATTTGCTAGTGAGCTCCCCAACGGAACATTTCCGTCTTCCCGAGAATACGGGCTATTGTGTGTTTTCGTTTTAGTTCTGCCTCTAAATGCGCTATTTGCCAACTTGCTTTCGAAGAAACGCAAATTAAGCAGAATTTTCCCGGAAAACCAACGCATGTTTTTGGAACTAAAAGGGCTAACACCATAATGAAGGTTTTGTCAATTGTGACCAAAAGCTAAGCAACTATACATAAACAGCTATAGAATAACAATTCTTAACCGTCTTGTAAACTAACAATGTATAATATATATACAATATATAAAAAAAAGTTCAAACATTAGAGAAACTTCCTGATAAACTCTGTAGTGCAAGTTTCTTTTCCTATATCGAAGCCTTACTTGCGCACGGAACTTCCATGTGGCACGTAACCTCCGTGCGCAGGAATTCTTGGTGTGAACGCGCGGCCTTTCTTGCACCGGAAGTTTCTTACACACGGAAACGTTTGTGAAACCCCCCCCCCCTTGTAGTTGCCCTTACTCTAATCTACCGAATCGGTACCAATTTCTTCGAAAAGGTATTTCGGTTAGCAATAAAGTTATGTCTACGTACTGACGAAACTACACAGAGAGTGAGACTAAATACAAAAGTAACAAGGATTTTCTATGAATATTGTAGGGTATAATACGATTAGCACATGAAAATAGCAGTACACAAGCGACCCAAAACTACACTTGTGTACGTGATATGATACATAACAAATACCTATGAATCACTCGTACTAAACACGTTTTTGTTGAAGCCTTTTTGCGAAAAAATTGTTACTCTTTTCGTACAAAAAACGGAATTGGCACATAACAAAAAGCATACGATAGGAATTTTGAGTCAGTGAGAAATTAACGAGTGTGATATTAAAGGGTCAGGCTCATTTCAAATGACCCCTATTTTTGATGATTCTATCTGATTCTCCATATCAAATATAGTAGGGTACGATATTTTCCTAATTTTCAAGCGCAAATATCACGCAGTATTCATCAATTTACTATTGCCAGTCATACCCAACTTTCTATCGCAGTTGTCACGCCCCTTCGCGCTAATTGGGCAATATGCTCTATTGGGCGTGGCAATTGCGATGTTGGCCAATCAGCGCGAATGGGCGTGCCAACTGCGATAGATAGTTGGGTATGACTGCCCACGGTAAATTGCTGAATAGTGTGTGAATTTTGCGCTTGAAAATTAGAAAAATATTGCATCCTACTATATTTGACATAGAGAATCAGATGGAATCATCAGAAATAGGGGTCAGTTGAAATGGGCCTGACCCTTTAATGTGACCCAAGTGATGCAGTGTTCTTACCTAACAGTTCTGAGAGCAAGCAAATAAATATTCATCAGCAAGAAAACAATTAGGAGGAGAAGAAAGCAAAAATAAAACTATTTCTTTGATAAGTGTGCCCGTGTGCCACGACTGTACTCATCAGCCAGTAAGTAAGCTGGGACCAACATCAAAAATGGATAGATATAAGGTTTGGAAATCAACTAGAGCGTGATTACATTTAGGTAGGCGAGGAGGCACAAAAAAGAAGCTCGTGGTTCGACAAATCTAAATACGCATATACGCCCGTGCTCCTCGGCGGCTCAACGCTCGCCTTCTATCTCAACAGACATCTCTTTTCGGTGGCATATGCAATTTATTACGTGGCAGTTTTAATACTCACTTTGGATCTATCCCCCACCCATGATTTATTGTCGTATTGTATTGAAATGTTAACAAAAGCGGGACAAATGTAACAATAACGCTTTTGGTTGTATTGAATTTTCGATCTGGACAGGATTATGTTGCTATTTGAGGGTTCAAAGCATTTCCAAACATTTTGTATATAATTCCTTTGTGGCAAGGAGTAAAATAACGCGTATGCTGCTTCAAGTTAAGCAGAAAATAGGTTAAAGCGAAATACCGGCCGGTTTTTGAACGCATTGCGTACCTTTTTCTTATGCAGCATAGGCAAATGAGCAAAAAATTAGAATAAAAACTAGACCCCAATTTGCATAAATGCATAGGAATGCAAGTACTTGAGATGCGTTTCAAAAACCGGCCGGTATTTTGCTTTGAGTACCAGACTTATAAAACGTCTGTAACGTAGATGAAAATCTTTACGAATGAAGACATGCATCGTTCTTTTATGTGAGATTATGCTAGTTTAAGCGGCGGCACCTTTCATACCCAAAAGTAACAATTTATTCAAATTATACTTCCGTAATGAGTGTTAGCGCACACTAGAGTTGCTCTTTTATAGCGATCAAAGCTATTGGTTACCAGCTAAAAAATTTGAGTGCCTACATAACGTCATTCTGAAAATTAAAAAGAAAAAAAAAGTTTCATTTTACTGTTTAAAATGGGTGGCCTCGATTTCCTCAGCTCACACCGACAGCTCATTGAAAACTGTTTTAAAACACATACTGGACAACCATCTCCCCGTGTATTATAAGTAAACTCATAAGTACTCTGTGCCGGAACTGTCGAGAAAGACATAGAAATTTGCATATGATACAGAAAAATGCGGTTGCTCAGTATTCGTCTCAAAAACTACGAGCCATACTATATTAACAAAGGGGTGACCCGGAACCGTACTACATATGACGTGTATTGTATTTGTCACATACAATATACGTGATTCACTAGGATTAAACGAGTTTTTGCGAGAGCCTTTTTGCGCTCAAATTGTTACTGTTCACAAAAGTTTCCGACGAACTGGGATAGCAAAACACAAACCGTGAATATTTTGAAAACGAGGTGAATTTTGAATAAAACTTATAAGCATTTGAGCTTACACGTTCTGTCAGCGTAGCTTCGGTTGTTGAACGAAACTATAAAAATTATTTTTTCTTATTGTTTGATTACGGCAGCCCATGGATCGTATTTTGGTTTCCACGTCACGATTTAAGGGCTTGTGAAATGTGAAACTCAGGACTCGGGATGTATACTCTCAGATTTTTTTGAGCTTGTCTATTTATGCATTTGCTGCGCTGATGACACTCCGCACACTCTGCAAAAAGAAGTTCAATCGCAGCAGTTCGGACGAGCCCACCTCGGGTGCGGCGAATCCACGCGGGTGGTGTGCCATACGTGCGCCAAAAGGAGTGCAATTTCATACGGCAGTCCACGCGGAGGGTGTGTCATATGTGCGCCAAAAGGGTGCAATTTCATACGGCAGAAGTAAAGTGATGTCGGGCTGGGTTAACTTTTAGTTAAGCTGGTTGTTTAAAGTTTCAAACAGTTACAAACATTGCCTGTAGAAATTGCAACCGAATTCGACTGTTGGATGGCAACCGGTTTACAATAAATTAGTCGTTTAGCTCAACCAGACATTCGATAAAACTTTGATATTTCAAGGTGCTTTATCTTAAATACCTTTGTGAGCAGTTCTGTAAAGGGGCTAAAG
>JAANDG010001204.1:0-82351 GCA_036852015.1 Pelodera strongyloides | reverse complement strand
TATTCCTATCTTAATGCAGTCTTAGTCTCGGGGAGTAACATTCTTTGAAGCGGTATAACAGCTGGTTTTTGAAGCTGATTTTGGACTATTTATCATAAATACATGGGAATGCAATTGTCCATCATACGTTTCAAAAACGATTGTTATGTCGCTTTAATGCTAAATGCTAATGTACTATAGATATGGAGGACAGGGAAAACGCGGCCGAATGGACGACGACTACGACGAGGAGGACTACGAGGACGAGGACGACCGCCCCAAGAGATCTTTGCTATCGACAGTCAGTCAATTAGTATAACCTATGACTTAAAGCTATATGTTTCATTTTCTTTTAACTTGAGAACTTTTGACAACTGTTGTTGTGTTTCCTTAATTTTGGAACACGCCTTCTATTAATACAACTTAACTTCAAAAAGAGCCTACGTATTCCCTTTAATTATAACTTTGAAAACCACGATTCTGTTTTACTAAAGCTTTGTCCAGGTAGCCTTGCCCGCGATCGAGACGAAAACTCGTGAGGAAAAGATCAAGGAAATGGAAGGCACCGAACAGAAGGAAGTGAAACAGAGGTTGCTTTTGTATATTTTTTTTACTTATTTTTCCTTGGTTGCTAATGTCCACTTTTCCTTAGAGGTGCCCATAGTAGTTTTTTCCATACCGTTCCATACTCATGTGTCCAGTAGTACTGGTCAATGTAACATTTTGAATTTCGAGTCGCTGCTTAAAATAGTGCCATTTACAATTATTCGGGAAAGTCGGCCCAATAAAGTGTTCCCCCCAAAACCGCCCATGGGACCCAAGCTTGCAAAAAATGCTTATGAGGTTGCGCTCTGTCTAAGAGTATAATAAACATTTAGACATAATAAACATTCTTCTTCAGAAATCGTCGTCTCTTCTCAAACCTCCTCATGGGCACACTTCGTAAGTTCCAAAAGGACGAGAAAAAGATTGAGACGGTGGAGAAGATTCAGGTATACCAAGATAGATTCTTCAAGTATTGTAACTTAGGTACTGTAACTTACTGGTACTTTTACTTAGTTATTTTGAGTAAGTATTTCAAGTAAAGGAAGTGCTTTAGTAAAGTAGTAGAGGAGTCAAGTCACCCAAGTACTAATCGAAACACAAGATGTTTTAATGCGTATTACCTTGAAAATTGAGCTTGTAGCTTATCCTGACAACTTGTGACTTTTGATCTATATTTAGATACCGCTAAAGATGACATTTGTTTGTGTTTAGGTTTAGAGAATTCAGATTTAACAATAGGTTCTATTTATTAATTGTGTTCGAGATTGCAAAAGATATGTTGAGTGTTAGGAAGACCTTTTCAGTTCAGCTATAACACAACTAATTTTTTTTAAACAAGAGTACATTTGGAATATTTCAGGCCGAAAAGCGTCGCGCAGTCGAACAGAAAATCGAGGAGGAACAAGTTACTGAGCGAGCAAAGGTATGTTTATGACTATGATAATTTTATATTATAATTATGACTAACATGCCGACACTTTGTATTAGTCCATCTTATTCTTATCTTAATTTAAATAATTGTGGCATATATTACATTAGCAATTGACCAGGTAATTCAAGAACTATTGTATTAAATTAAATTTTTTAAAATTTTAAATTAAATTTGTTTTACGCTTCAAGAGCGTGCACCTTTACTCAAGGTTTTATACGTAGTTAGCAAAACTTGGATATATTACCAACAAATATACGATATTATAAGCGATTTTTCTGCTCCCAGTATTAGGAAAAATACGATGTTTTAATGACTCTTGCGTAAATATGAACCGAACGCGATTGAAGCGTAAACGATTTATTCTTTATTCTTTACTTATTTCCTGCCTTCAGGTGCGTGCCGAATATCGCGAACTGCAAGAGAAGAGACGCGAGGAGGAGAGAGAAATCCGCTCATTGCAGCGCAAAAAGGCTCTCATTCAATATGTAAGTCTTCTTATGATTGTTAAATAATACCCTACTGGTTCGACTGCTAAGGTCCAAAAAGTATCCAGAACCCCTAGTGGCCCTAGCCCTAGTATATCATTTCATTGCCGATTGCCATATCAGTGTTGTAACAAGGAGCAAGGAGCGTTGTTAGCATGGCATAAAACACCCCGCCAAATGCGGACGATCACCTCCCTATCTCTAATGCATTGTATGCAAATTAGTCTAAATCACCTCCCGATTTCTAATGCATTATATGCAAATTAGTCTAAATCACCTCCCCAACATTTTGAGATGCGGACTTAATTTATTCCCTGGTTGTTAGGGAAGTTAGGGAACGTCAGGGAAAGAAAGAGAGATGGAGGAAGTTGATTTCACGTATCTTTTGCTCTGGCTCTATACCATGAATCTACTGTGTAAATGCAGTGAAGCCGCGTTGACATTTTTGGATATAATTATTTGGTATCATATGTGAAACTGACTGAAAATCATCATAGAAAGATGTTTTCATCCTTGTGTTTCCGACTTATGAACTTACTTTTTTCAGGCGGAACAAAAGATGAGCCACTACCGCCAGCTACAGAATT
The DNA here is from genome assembly GCA_036852015.1 of Pelodera strongyloides. NCBI lineage: Eukaryota > Metazoa > Nematoda > Chromadorea > Rhabditida > Rhabditidae > Pelodera > Pelodera strongyloides. The sequence goes on along the minus strand of JAANDG010001204.1, from coordinate 79,823 downwards.
TCATTGGGGTATGTTTGTCAGTTTGCATTTTGCATTGCTATACTTTGTCCTTTTTGTGACTAAGGCTACACTGCAAATTCAATACGCGCAACTAAAGAAGAATGTACATTTTTTGTTGTTGAATATATTAGTTGTAAATTGTAGTTCTTGATTTTTTGAATTATTTCAAGCTTACCGGGTCGGTTCCTTTGTCATTGATGCTTATAAAGCGAAGATCTAGCATTGCTTTATGGCTGAAGTGCGCAATCTATCTATCGTACACTGCTACGTAAGAACGTAAGCGGAGACTATAAAGATCAGAGATAAATATGTTTTTTATAAGATAGTAAGATATAGTATAGTTTTTTTTAATGTTCGTACTTTACTCCTATTTGTTTTATAGATGTCCTACTTAGGATCCTTAGGAACACTATTTCTGGTTTTTTAATGTAACTTATTTACGTATTCATCTAGACTCAAACGAAACCGACCCTCTTCTTCCTTCCCGCCAAGCACACGTTGCGTAGTCTCGAATTGCTGAAGCAGAGCAGCGAGACTATTGATGGTTAGTTTGGTTTCCTGGTTTTTATAGATAACCTCAACTGAACTTATGATAATGACGAATTAGTTGGGGGTCCTGAACTTATGACTTGTTATAATAACGAATAGTAGAAACCTAGAAACTTAGTTCGGGTTATGTTATGATGCCGGAGAGCCTTAGCCTGTTTGCCAATGCCAGTAAACTTGAGTAAATGGTTACTTTATAAGTTTTCTGTCCCTCCAAAAAGGAGGGACAGAGACGCTATTTTTTATCGTATCAGGCCTTTAATAAATGCCTGCGTCGGCTATTTTACGCATTTACGCATCATCTTATAAAAACGGCTAATAGGAAGGAACTTAGCTGGGGATTATGATTCCTTAGCGAGTTGACGTTTACTTATTTATATCCTTTGTTAGCGCGATAGCGCTAACATAGTTTGGGTTTCATCCGAGAGCCCTTTTTTTCGGTTTCCACCCTGAATTTGTTCCTGGTCGAAAAATTGAAATTCTTTCGATCCAGTTAGATAAAAGAGCATATTTTACATTACCTGCAAAAATTTCAGATCAAAATATCAACTTTCACCAAATGTATGACCAAATTCGTAAAATTTGCCCAGCATGCGGAAGAGTGTTGGTGTGCGCCTGTGTGCACGTGGGCGGGGCTAACAGTGCACGCCGTAGATACAACTTAACACGAGTCTTTTAGGGTATATTTAGGCTGTACATGAATGGCAAAAGTAATTATTAATTAGTATTATCTTATTATTAGCAATTATTATTTACTTTCTTCTTATTATTGGTTAAATGGAAAGAAACTCGTCCTAATTGTCAGGGGTTAATCAAAGAAAGACGAAAATTAATCGAAGATTCACATGCATGCAGTCTTTGTTCTTCATTTTTTATTGCTTATAAAGAGTTCTCTGTCTTACAATTAGGTTAAGATTAAACTGTCTTTATTTTTCTACTTTATATTTTCCTCCACAACAAAATGGAAACCCAATATGTTCCTCATCACGGCCCGATTTTGAGGGTTTTGATAGGGTCGTTTTTTCCATAGTTCGATTGTACCTACAAAGTGCCCATGTACAAATGGCATGCTAATAGGAAACTCATGCAGAGTATCATCAGAAATTTACGTAATAAGGATAGCAAGAAGCAATTCGATTGTGCACATTTCGAAACCACACACGGCACATTATTTATTAAAAATCTGATACGCACAGAAGAAAAGGGGATTTCTTAAGATTTAGCTTGCCGAAAGCTCTGTGACAAGCTAAGTTTCCGATTAATATTCAAAAATGAATGGAGTAGAGCGTTATTGAGAATAAGGGGTGTAGTTTTGAAAGATTTGTGACTGGATTTGAACTTTAGTATGCATTGTTAGTCGCTTATTGCGACTCACACGTTACCAAGTGCGCAAGCACAATGTGCTTGCGGCCTTTACTGCTACACATCCTTTTTTTTTACTAATATTAACTTGTTAATTCGTGGGTCGTATGGCCTAGTCGCCTAGTGGGTAGCGCACCCGACTCTCAATCCAGAGGTCGGGGGGTCCCCGGCTAGGCTAGGTGCACCAGGTGGTTTTTCGCTTCCTGGGTGCAAAAAAAACCACCGAGCGCCGTAAGCACCGTATCTTCATGGTATCCTGCAAGCCGTGTCAACCCCGTGCTTACCCCGCTTCGCGCGGGATACGGGCCGTTAAATGGAAGTTTTTTTTAAACTTGTTACTTGTTAATTCACTTTAACTGCTCAATTGCAAAACACAACTATTTTTTTTTATTTCCTTCTTTTATATATATTGCCTCTTTTGTAAGAACTACCTTTACCTGTAAAAAGCAATTAAAGGGATCGGTTCACCTTAAATTGTGCCTGTTTTTTTTGTTTCTTTATTTTCTATAAGGGATAATAAAAATTTGGAATACAAAAAGTAGTGTTCTATTTCAATACTCACGAAGATATTAGGTGATAAAGTGGTGGATCGATCGGCCCGAAATGAAAAAGTGTAATTGTCCTGCCTTGTTTGTATGCGACAATTAACACTTTTTCATTTCGGGCCGATCGATCCACCACTTAATCACCTAATATCTTCGTGAGTATTGAAATATAACACTACTTTTTGTATTCCAAATTTTTATTATCCCTTATATAAAATAAAGAAACAGAAAAAACAGACACGATTTGAGGTGAGCCGATCCCTTTAACCATACTCCATACACCCTCGTACCTCGCAAAACCCGAAATTGTAACACCCAAAGATGAAACTCGAGTGGTACGCGGCGAAATCCTGGCACAACAATTTTGCGCGGCGAAAGGTAGTATGTACGATAATGCAAAAAAATTGATAAAGAACCAGATAAAAGGGAGCGCTGCGACCGAGCATTCGCTTCGCCAGATTCTCGCTAAAGGGTGATCGTCATCGTACACTTGCTAGATCCTGGCGAGAGTCCGGCAAAGAATTGAGAAGATGTGCGGCGAGTGGTAGACGCATCTGATTTTTTTAGCTGTTCACAATCAGTTTTTCGTGTTGTATGTGTGAACCATGATTAGTATGTAAATGCTACACGGACGCAAATAGTGTGAGATCTTCCGCTGGCACACGGTATTTCATTGGTGAAAGTAAAGCAGTACCAAAGTCCAAAATGCTTTTACCAAAAAATAAGGATATATTTTTTCGATTGTAATCGCGAGGGACTAAACAAAAGGAAAATATTTGATATCCACAAAAATATTTCTTGAAAAAGGCTATTTTAACTTCTGAAAAGGAAGGTGGTTTCCGTCTAAAAGATGTAATTTTGGTTATGTGAAAAGAGGACAATAATTTATCGTGGAAAAGAGTCCTTGAATGGAAAGTTTGGGTTTCATCCTGTTTTAAATCTACAAAAAGAGGACAATATTTTGAATTGGATTCTATAAAAAATGGACAACATTCTTCGTTTAAACTCAAACCAGGCCTTTTTAATACACAAACTGGCCATTTATTTTATGTCATTAGTTTTCAGATTTTTTTGCCACCGTTTAGGCAACTTATATTATTCTAAAAGCTGGTGCGATCCCAACACCTAGATCTGGTAATGAGAAGAAGTTAGCAAATTCCTGGCAAAAAAACTGGAATACTTATCGCATATAAGAAATGACCATTTTGTGTATTAAAAAGGCCTGGTTTGAGTTTAAACGAAGAATGTTGTCCATTTTTTATAGAATCCAATTCAAAATATTGTCCTCTTTTTGTAGATTTAAAACAGGATAAAACCCAAACTTTCCATTCAAGGACTCTTTTCCACGATAAATTTGTAGAATAGGAAAACGAAATACCTTAATTGCCCAAAAGAAATACCCCAATTACCTTTTTCTATTCTGTAATTTATTTTAGCCTTGATCAAAATCCGTCAAGATGAGTTGGAAAATGATTTGGCGCATAACCCCGAAGATAATAGACGTATGGGTAATGTAGAACGCGAGGAGCAAGGCGAAAGCAACGCCCCTGGTATGTTTTAAGTTTTATTTATTTTTTTGGACTTTTTTTTGCAGTACTGTAGTGAAAGATGTTTATGTACGTATCTACAAGCTCAATAGGTGAAAGGAAATCGTTGCGGTGCCGTTTTGCTCAGGGCGCGTTCGGGATGGCCGATCGGAAATGAAATTGTTTTCCACAGTACATTTAGACCTTGAGCATCTTACCATTAAGAAGTTTTGGCGCTCGGGTTATCTGAGGTAATACTTGTTAACTTGCAATATTTTTAGAAGCAGGTGATGCCAAATCAGGAAGGCACTCAAGAAACACGCGTTCGCACAGTAGAGAATCAACTCCAGCAGGTGCAGCCGAGCAGAGTGGAGATGAACAGGGTGACAAGCCAGAGACTGGGAAGGAAGAAGAGGTTCCTGAGAAAGAGGAGGAAGAGGAAAAGTTGGAGCACGCAGAGGAGAGCAGCGACGGCGAAGAGGTGAAAGAGGAGTCTGAGGAGTGAGAGGTACGAGGTAAGTGGATCTTAATCGTTTTGTTTTATTTTTTAAATTGACGCCAGGAATCATAATTGTGTGTATAATTGTCATCTGTTTATCGCGGGAATTAATGTCAATTAGGCTTTGCAGGGGGCTTTATCATTTAGGCTCCCAATCCCTACGTAGGTTTTTGTAAATCATTCATTTATTTACTCTACGCCTGGGACTGGGACTCTGGCATTTTCCACGTTGTTATTTGCGGTTTCGTGACTGATTGTGCTAATTTCATGCGCTTGTTGTCATCAGCTTGAAATTTGCATAACGTTTCATGGTTCCGCACGTGCGTAAAGTTTTAACAGTTACCAGCGCACAAAATTGTACCGAATTGCTTACCTTAACTTAATATTAGTGAACGAAATTGTGTTATCTTTTATGCATTCTCACTACTCACTATTTTTTTGCAAATACGTTTTGATCTTCTCTTACACAGTGGGTTTTTCTGTTGCTGCACGGGGAGATTTATTTGAGGTTGCCAATTTACAAATCTTACCTATTATTAAAGCGGTGTGGCATGTGGTTTTGAGAAATGTGCGGACTGTGTCTCGCCGTAAGGTTGAAATTAATAACTTTTGTTGAGCTTCTGTTTTTTTACGGCTCTCGTAATTTAGTGATATGAGATTTTTAGCCCTCGCAGCACAACAGTAATATTAGATTTGGAATGTTCAGTGTTGTTTCTTAAGATTAATAACCTCTCCGAACTAAATCTTTCCTTATGAATTTATAATGTTTCCTTGAACTCAATACCTGCAGACGTGTGTACTATCATCACTATTTATTATTTGTATAATTATTTTTGTTGTTTATTGATTACGTCTTGTTTTAAATGTTCTCACTTTGGCGGCATTTGTTGGTTCATTGATAAATATTTTATTGGTCAATAATAGTTCTCTCTTTAATATCACATCACAGGAAAATACACAGTATTAGTAGCAATTTGTAAAAAAGGTATTAAGTGGATAAATTGCTAGATATTTGGGGTGGAATCTGGTTAGGTAAGAGGACAATCCTGGGTAACAGTGTTATTAATGGCAAGGGTAGGTTATTTTTTATGTTAGTATATCTATTGACATTGATTATGAGGCCATATTCACCACTCCAATTCCCTCGGGGAAATAGTCCCTGGGGACAGAAAATAGCATCCTAATGTGAGAGACGCAGAGAAAAAGACGGGGAGTTCCCCGTGGGGAATTTAGTGGTGAATATGGCCTATGGTTGTTTTGGAATCATCGTACTAAATATTAATTTATTATCCTTATGTTGAATGAATGAACATCAGTAATCTGTTGAAAAGACTAGGGTTGTTACCCGAATTGTAAAGTTATATTTCCTATAAGGAGAAGAATTCTTTGACTAGAAATGTTGAATTCCCGTAATAGTGAGTTAAAGCTCTGACTGAGACTAGTGTGGGGAATACTGCTTTCTAATTTGTGATATATAATGATTATCCTAGAAATTTGATTAATCGTCTAGCTAATATTGCTTGAGTTAGGCTGAGGTACTTGTGCACGTAAAGATTATGAATTATGAGAATCAAACGAACGTTGAAATTTGAAACGTTTTATGAGTAATCAGACTAGAACTGGAAACTGTAGACTCGACTATGTAGAGAGGCACATTGTGTCTTTCCGGAATTGTGGTTGAATAGCAGTGGTACGATAACAGTGGTATCCCTTGATGAATTACCAGTGGTACGGTAGCATTCCGGTATCTCTAGATGAATGTATGCGGCGCTGTGCTGTTATTGGATTTGGATACTAGTGGTGCAGTAGTATCGCCTCCAGAGGTTCCTCCCGCGCCGCCCATGCGCCGCGGGCCGTTGGGACGGTGCGATTGTACCGCGTGCTGGGGATGAAGCTTTACCTGAAAAGCGAGTTGCATCTTTCATCGACCACAGATTGTGAAATTTTCAATGGCCTGAGAATATGTCATACGTCTTATTTCAAATGATGTTTTGAAGAAATTTGGTCGATGCGCTGCCTACACTGGGTCCGAAAAAGGTGTGCCGCTTCACCTTAGCTCACAGCTCACACCGGCGAGAGTTTCGTGTTAAAGCGGTACAACTTACTGACCTGTTCCGCGGACAAAACTCCTCTCCGCTTCTTGGGCATTTTCGACCGCGCTTGCGTATGTGAGTAGTACATGGAGAAGTTGGATACGATGACCTGGAATATGGGTGTTTACATACTTCTTGGTTTACTATACTTGAATTAGACATCGTACCTAACTTAGTTTACGGCTGACGTCACTAGTTGCGTTTACTGCTTATCTTGTGTTACTTAAAATACTTCGAGGTTTCAATTTACTTAGCTTGTGAATAACGTTACAGTAGTTAATATGCTGTGCTAAGGTAAGCTGGAATAGCGGCTAAGTGTCCTAAGCGTATGCATACCGTAATTTGATTACATTAACGTACAGACACTTAGATAAGATCTCCAAAATTGCCTACCGTAATTCGATTGATCTAACGGGAACTTACAGTTACAGTAGGCTAGGCTAATCTATCCTACTGTAGCTCTGTAGAGCCTGAAATTCATAAACTTACAGGCACAGGCAATGAGATAGTAAGTACTCCCATGAGGGCGCAGACAGATCCAATCAGTCTGCCCATGTATGTGTTTGGAGTGATGTCACCGTAGCCGATAGTTGTCATAGTCACGATCTGAATTATGACCTTGATGACGTCATTAATAAATCAGCATATGTCAAGAGCTTGTGAAATGCATGTTGGAAAATTGCCTTCCCGTGTATTACATTTAAATTTCGTATGAATGGATGAAAGATAGTCCAGAAGACTCCAAGCACAATGCACAATTCACGGGAATGAAGTTGTCCAAGATACATTTCACAAACCGGCTGTCGTGCCGTTTTAACCCCAGTCCCGGCTAGAGTTTGCATAACGACATAGGTCTTACGTGTACTCTTTCCTAATCGATAACTCACCGCCCACCACATTCCAATTGGTATCGATTGAAATTGGTTGTCCGGATTGACCTCGACCCTCTCTGCGTAGTAAACCAATGAGGCGAAGACTACGATGCCCAGAACCAGGAAGAACACCAGTAACACGAGCTCCTTTGCTGAAGCCCTGAAAATGTATATGTGCAAAAACTCCTTTGTTCTTTCTAAAAAAATAAGAGAGTCCGCCACGCATCTCTCTGGTGTGGGCGGAGGGTGCGCCACACGTGCGCGACAACTTCCAATGTCAGATTGCGCACTGCGGAGCACCCGTTGCGTGGCGCACCTACCACTCTTCCAACAAGTGGGCCGCGGGTGCCTGCACATTGCACGCCTTTTCGCGCACCTGTGGCGCACTCCCTCATCCCGCAGCGGCGGTGGTGCGGAGTTCTCCCCCTAATTATAAAAATTTACCTAAACGTGTGCATGAGAATCTTGAGGCCCGAGGAGTGTTGTGTCAGTTTGAATAGTCGCATGATTCGAATAATTGAGAAGAATTCGAGTGATTCTACTGAAGCCCCAGATGCATTCATCAGAATATCCATGTAGAAGGTGAGCGTGGCGACGATATCGATTAGATTCACTGGGCCCTGAAGTTTTTATTGTCTTGATGCTTTCGATATCCTACTGTGGCCAACGACTTAATTACGGTAACTGATAATTGATTTTACATTTGCTCCAACGATAGTCTCATTCTTTTATTTATAAACTATTTGTGCGCACCATGGAGGTTTTTTGGCAAAATAGTAAATGAACACATAAAATATGATTTGCTATCGTAATAAAATACTGATACTACTAAGAAGTTACTTTGTAAGGGGAATTCTCGCTTACATAGTTTAGACTAGACATACAGGTCTCTGATATCGATTAGGTTTACGGTATTCCGGTTTGTAATGTAGGTAAGGGTCTCGATTATCTTTTTAATAACAAGATTGCCCTAATACATTTGTGCGAATGATTCAAAATTTGGCTCAAAATTCAAAGGAAGTTCCCATTATGGTACAGCCGTAAGAGTTTTGCACCTATGCTAACTGATTTCCTCAGGGATGCGTTTCAGGAAGTTTACAAAACTGGATCATGTTATTATTGTTAGTTACCGTAAAATATCTATAAATTTCACGTCGTACTTTCCGAAAAAAAAACTCTTCTATCGCTTTACTTGGCAATTTACTCAGTTGTGAACACCTTTTTGACAAAAATCTATTGCAACAGAAGCAGAAACTGTTTTCATCGGGACAATAAAGATTATAATGTTTAGTAGGTAGTTAAGTGTAAGTTTCCGGTATAAGCTGTCAGCCTACCTTCATGTATTCGACTTTAGACGGTGACGACAGAAAACGAACAATTATTTCAATTGTGAACCAGATATTGCACGCGGTCTCTATTAACTGAAATAATGGATGTGATTTTTCATACAAATTATTCTTTATTTGTACGATCTAATAACCCGTATTCTCGCGTCACTGGTAGGCTCCCAATTGGGAATGACCTACCAGTGGGAGAAGAAGCGCTAATTGTTGTGTACTGGTGAGAGGCGCGTCGCGTGTGGCGGTTTCTTAATTGTTAGCGGATTGGGAGGGATGTTGCATGCATTAGGCCTACCAGAGGATACTACCACTACCAAAGCCTACCACTGGTAGGCCTCTCCCATTTCCAATCTGGTAGACCTACCAGAGGAGATTGGGAATGGCCTACCAAAATGCCTTTACCAAAGTGGCGCGAGAATACGGGCTAATAAGTTATTTCAACTTCCAAACTTATGGTTGGGAGTTGAACATGATTATATTATTTATACTCACCATAAAACTCGGATGCGCTTTCGAGTTGACCTTTTCTATGGGAAAGTTGGCAGCTTTATACTTGTGCATATTGATTGAGCGATAGGATCTGCAATAAATTAGCGTTGTGTTTTATGTTTTCTCTGGCAAAATTGTCAATGAGCCAGTGTCAGCAAGAAAACTACGAGGGAAGTGTCACTGTATTCTTATTCAAAAAATTACAGAAAGCAAGTAATCGGCACCTTAAACATATTTTCTGGATTTAATCTTGTTGGAAAACATAAGCTCACCGGTTCATGGCTATCATGGGTTCCAGCTCAGATATCCGAAGGCCCGGATGAGTTTTTAAACAGAAAACGAGGATTGCGGTGAGCAGGAAAAATAGAGAAATACCCGCTATCACCTGGAAATAGTAAATAAAAAGTTTTATACGAGGAGAATATAGTGCGAGTGCATGATACTTGTATCCTGAGAGTGTAAGACAGAATAATAGCTACTGGAGTGAAGAGCATTCAACAGATACCTTCTTTGACTAATCAGGCTTTTCTTTAAAGCGGTATATCATCTGTTTTTGTAACGTGATGGACAACTGCATTGTCATATGTAATGTTGTACGCAAATGAACATAAGTACACGAAAAAATCGCCCAGTTATTTGCACACACAGCATGGGAGTGCAGAGGCCGATATATGTTTCAAACACGGCTGCTATACCGCTTTAATGCGGCATTGGCACTGTTACGTAAGCACGCTGACAGGAGGAACTATACGTAATGTTTCACTGTTAGCTTATATTTGCGTAATTTGTAGAAAAGAATCAGTCAATGATTGTGAGTAGATTGATTCCGGTTAGTAACCTACTTTTGCTCCTTTGGACGACGCAGGCTCATCAAATAACCGCCAAATCTTTGGTTTTAATACTTGCCACTTGCTGAGGCTATTGTTGTGGAAGTCGTCCTCCCAACCGAATTTCTTGTACAATTCCTGAACAAATAATTTTTGCTTAATTTGCATAGGTACCGTATGTAGCTACAGTACAGTAGACGTTCATATCTGCCAGGCCAGGGTACCCAGTTACTGTAGCCATCGGATTAATGGCAATAACTCTTTTAATGTTAAAACACACTTTGTTTTCTTGGTTGGAATAAAGAAGTTCACAACAAAACTATGAATTGTTTACACCATTCCAACTTCGTGCCTCTGTACAATTTAGCGTGCGATTTCACTCCTTGAAGGTGTCTTACAATTAGCGAAGTCACACAAATTGTGTGTCCGGTTTAATTACCCAGGTTTGGGGTTATTTTGGAAATTCGCTTACGAAGAAACTAATATGTATATATAATGACTAACTTGACCATCAATATTCTCCTCCGTCTCTATATCGAGCTTGTCCAGAGTTTGCAACACTTCTTGCGTCTCTCGTGTTGCAGACAACGTCATCCAACAACACGGTTCACACTCGTTCGCGTCGAGTCCCCAGTACTGAAAGGATAATTTATTCCAAATGAGTTAATTATCATCTCAGTTACATTTCCAGTTTCCAGTTGTGTACTTTTCCGCGGAGAAAAAATCCAAGCTCAAAAACAGGAAAAATCTCATACGTTTGAAGGATTACATGATAATTGACCTGTCCAGGTGAGTTTACCTTTATTCCGAACGCAATTATTCGAACCTGGTACATATTATATGTCACGTCCGAAGTTTAACAAGCTTGGAATTGCAGTGTTTCACGCAAACGACAGTCAGGGTATTCCAGAAAATCCACTTTTTCCTATTTACTGGGACCAGTTAGCACAGAATCCGGACAACGTAATTCATATCAAAAGAGTATTTTCCAGCACAAAAATCACACCTTCAATTCCTCCTCAAATAATGGTCCGCACACGTCCAATGGGTAGTGCAGTTTGCCGGTTCTGTAGTAATTAAGTATTTGGGAGAAAACACCCGGGTGCCGATCGAAGAAATACTCATTGAGCACGGGATCGTAGTTGGCGAGATTGGTGGTCAGCCGGGATAACCTGGAAGGAAATTTATATAATAGATTATTGAAAATACGTAGTGAACATATCTTACATATCTCAAAGGGTAACCCTAAGATACAGCGCTTCACAACGCAGCATACTGGCAATGGACCAAACTACAAAGAAAATTTGCATATGCCGGACAATGAGCCCTAATTTGATGCTATTATAAACCGTAGTTAGTATTTTTTTGATCAGCCGCGATAATCTGAATTTTACAAGCAATATTACAAAATTATGTAAACAATAAAGAAACCGATATAAACAAAGGAGCAACTATGAGTACGTGGAACTGTTGAGCTGTTTGAATAACCTCCCACATCCCACCATATGGTATATTCATAGGATGTTCATAGGATGGCATGCAGACTTTGCATGCGTCTATTTTGCAAAAATAACGTTACCGTACCTCGTCGCCGGTATCTTCTTCAGTGTGTGTTTGTATGTCTCATGTCTGACTCCGCCCACGTTTAATATTATCCTATATTCACTGTCCATCACTCCGCTGGACCTGAAAATATTAGAGGTTCAGTTTGTCTGTCCTAGCTGAATAGGCGAAACTCTGGGAGGTGCGCGACGAAAAACTGGCTCGGAAGTGTCGCGACGAAAAATTCGCTCGGAAGTGCCGCGCAGGTTTTGCAGCAGAATAGTGCCGCGGTACGCATGCCAGAATGTGGACACTAGAAAATCACTTATTGTTAGCATAGGGTATTTGTATGAAAAGTCCACTAAATTGAAAGAAAATCCAGTATCACTGAAAATCACACGATTAAAGGATTTAACATGAACAAACGTAGACCGTAGACCTACTCTAAAAATAGGCACTGATTATATGCTAACATTTCAGCTATCACACACGAAGATTCGGTACAAAATAGTATCTCATTTAGGCAAATGCTTATAACTTTATCACTTTATCACCTAATAAGTTGTCTGTAGTGACCAGAACAATTGTTTTTGCCAGAAAAAATGGCAAACTTATTTGTTTTTTATATTACAAATCAATTTGGCGTGCGACCATTACTTCAATTAGATTAGTTTATGCGGCATTATAGGTCCGGTAATCAACTTTGGAAAACAATTGAAACTGCTTGTAAATAGCAAACTAAATCTGTCAATTTAGCATCATAATATTGATTAATTGAATGAACATCCATCAGATAAATAGTGAAAGATTTCTTAAAAAAGGTGCAAGTACGAAGTTCACTAAACACTTATTGGCTATCATATCAGGACCATGTCTGCGTATGTGCGCGGCGCATCTATGGCGCGGGGCATCAAAATTCGGGTCGTCGCGGCTCGCCCGTATCTTTAAAATTGTGTAAAAGTTAGCCAAAAAAACCGTCGACGCAAAAATAGTTCAGGACGTAGGAGCGGGGCAAATTTTCTGTGTCACTTAACTATCTCAACACTCAAAGCTAAAACGAACTGCGAGACATTTACACACCTATCAGACAATTCTTACTCGTAGAAATCAATCTGCTACCGAGATCATAAACGAATAAATTTCAAGTGCATACAATTAGCTCATCATCACCCCTCCCCCTAATGAGCGGAGTTATTGAATACATTACCGAGTTAACCATAAATAAATGATTTTATTCTAATAAACTTTAGGTAATTGCCCTGGCTACTTAATGAGCTTCCTCGTTTATAATGATAGAAGAGGGCGAGTAGGTCAATTCTAGTGCATCTATTATATAGACGCAGAAAGCAAATATATTCAAATTTTCCATTTTGAGGACAATATTTAGGGCCAGGCCAGACGGATACATTTGCATTGTAGACGTGTGAAAACAAAGATCTATTAGGCTTTTCTACCCAGTAAATACTCGAATATTAATGAGCGGTGCTAATTACACTGCGAGAAATTTATGTGTGAATAATATTGAAATTTGTAGTTTTCGGCATTTTGCAATAAACCCTATGTAAATAGCGTGAAACAGCAAAAAATATCAAAAGTTCAAATTAAAGGTCTGCACGCTACACTATAGAAACAACCGTGTATGAGTTAGTCAGGCAATATGCGAGAAAATACGGTACATAATAAGGTACTTAATGTGCATATCGATTAAAATATCAAATTAGTATAGAACTAGTATCACATTAGTGTCGCGGAAGTGTTTAGACTCGCTCTACGCGTCGTTACATTTAATTGAGAATGTGAGCACGCGTGCTTGAATGAAGGCATAGAAATGTCGAGCACAGAAATGGCCCAGTACTCTGACTCTGTCCGCCGGGATGCCAAAATTAAAATTGCATTCCGTAGCCGAAATGCGCTCCCTACACTGAGCAATTTACAAATTACATCTGCTTATTTACTTATTCATTCGTTTATTTATGTGCTTGCTGACTAGAATAGATAGACAAGTCATAAAGGAGTAATTCAGGCAGTAAATGTCTTTCCAAAGGAAAAAAACATAACAAAATGACTAAAAATTATGTTTTTAAAGCGGAATGCCTCGTGGTTTTGCAAACCGTACGGAGAACTGTATTACATGCATTATATGCAAATTTGTTTCATGATGTGCGGAAAATGCCCTGAAAGGGAAAGCAATTTGAGTAAGTACATGAGAGTACAATTGTCACTTTTCAAAAACCACATGAGGGGAAAAGTCGCTTGATCTTTTTGTAAGAAAATATTGCATACCACAATTATACGATGAATTTCAAAATGTCAGCAAGTACTGCATTGCTTAGAAATTGCAAAATACATGCAAAACGGGTGTAGATCCATATAAGCCTAATTGTAGCTAATTAAATCAATGCCTAATTGCAGAAGCGGAGAAGAATGTTTTGCAGTGGGCGAATTTTGCTGTAGTCTCTCCATGAGTTGTTCCATCATATGAAAAAGTATTGCTTGACAGGTACGGTGCTCTCTGCCTATGCCTATTATAGGTATAACCTTTTCACTTTACTTTTTTACTTTCACAGTCCAGGCATGTCGTTCTATGTTAACCGTATCCGTGTGAATGCCCTTATGTGAATTATATGTTGGGATCTTTGTTTGTTTGTATGTTTGTATGATATGCGTTACGCTCTCGAATTAGGATTGTTTCAGTAGTTCACGGTGGGAGAAACGGCCGCAGGCAGTATCTAAGGGTTTCGAATTATATTCCTATCCTCTAGGTCTCTATACTCTACACTCTACATAGACCCAACTAATTCAAATGATTACCTCAATTTGTACATAAAGCCTTCCCAAATGCGTGTTCTTTTCATAAAAAGGCCACCTTTGACATGGCTAGTGCCCCTTATTGCTCTATTTCAATAGAATCCCCGCAATGAAAAGTGGCCACGATGAATTCGGCCCGGTTTTCAATTACAATTTGACATGTGTCCATGACACAACCCCCACATAATATTAGCCAGACTACGGGATACAACCCCCCACCCCGAGAACACCCAGTAAAGGGGGAGGCTGATCAAGGAACTTGGAATTAAACAATAATTTCACTATTGGTTAAAAGCACAAACTAAAGGTAGGAATGTAGGAAGACAGGTGAAGGTTATCGAGTAGATAATTTAGGAATTCAGTTGCAATAATTAATTCGTAAGCTTCACTGACGAAAGTTGGCGTGCAAGCGGCAACCTTACTATGTGAAAGTGCATTTGGTAACGTGGTGGCGTGCAAAAGTGCACGCGGAATGGAAATGGGGTGCAACTTGCCCGCCGTTATCACGCCGCATGCACGCCAAGTTTCACGTTTTTTCAACTAACACGACTTTAGATTTACTTTATTAGCCGTTCACTTTTTTTGTTCGAACTGGGAATGTCTGTCTACCAACCAAAGCCAAAGTAAAAAATTGCGATATTACGGATGAAGGGTGGTGTGCCTTATCCACTAAGAAAATGCGTTCCATAAGTTAAGAAAGAAACACCCAACAATTTTCGTTTTGGCCCAAAAATTTTCAGAAACGCTTCAAACAAGCCCCACCATTGGATTCAGCGGGAAAAATGGACCCTCTGTTGTGAAAACTAGAAAAAAAATCGTCAACATTCTTCAATTAATATACGGGTCTTTGCAAGTGTTTCCACTCAAAAACCGAACTCAACAACTACAAATAAGCCTACCGTTTTCGGTGAATCATTACGTATCCAGCTCCTTATTTGCGTAGGTAAATCAATTACCAATAGAATGAAATAATTGTTTGACTGTCTACCCTCCACAGACAATATTGACAATATTGTATAGACACAGCAAATTTACGACGAAATAAATCTGTTAGATTTCAATTAGCTTCTGGTTATAAACCTCGTTCAGGATATTATCGTATGATTTGTCGCACTGCTATATTTGTTGACGTAATAATGTGGTGTAGTAGTGATAATTCATTAGACTTCGCTGAAATCTTGTATAGTTTTAGGGAGATAGTAACATTCAATTTAGCAATTAATAATTAGGAATTAGGTTAATTAGCATTGAGTGTCTGAAGTGAGTATGCAATTAATTGGAATATCTGGGCAGCGCTCACCAAAGTTCGTACTTCTTTTCTTATTCCCAGTGTGTCACAAATACGGGAATAGCTAGCAGTTACGCAATTTTCTGGCGTACTGATATACTGAAGTATGTAGTTTGTATTCGGTAGTCCGTACAGACTGTAAACTGTAGTTGTAGGAAAATATGCACCAGTCTATAGACAAAAATTCGCAGATCTTTCCAAAATAAACCCTCCCAAAAAGTGGGCTATCACTATGGACTATGGCCATTGTTATTCATGCGTAGTCTAGCAAAACACCTCACGGTTTGCTTTTTTCATGTATATGTGTTTGAATACATTTACATTCTACATATTTTCCCTGGATACCGTTATGCGCGTGGTGACGTAAATTCTGTATAAATGCCTTCATTAATTAGCCTCCTGGCTCCTGGGGCAGTTTTGCGACATCACCCACCGGGTCCGATCCAGCGTCATTTGCATGGAGCAAGCACTCTGCCGATTGAGCCACACTTTCCAGTCTTTCGAGTAATAATATTGCTTTTCTGACTGGGAGAACGACAAGCACACTTATTAGAGGGGCGTCTTTCGGCGTATCTACCTATCTTTATCTTTGTATATTTCTCTTCTTTTTCTCTAGCTGTTTCCAAATCTAAGTAGAAGTGCATGCTTCTTGAATACTTAGTCGCATTACCGAGTCCATTGTAAATGTGGCCCTTTCCAATAGTGGGATCGTATGCAGAGGCCTGGAGATTCGAGAAAAAAACTTGAAATTAGACCGAGTCCGACAATGAGTTACTTTCCGATTCATCGAAAATGCTCAAAAACGTTCTAACCATTGGGGGTTGTACATAAGTAATCCAAAAATTCAATGTAGTCGAACATAGCGCGCCGTCGTTGATGTGTAGTTAGATTCAAACTCAGAGAAAAGTTAAATCTCTGATGGCGCCTTGTGAGTTGACAAGGACCAATTTGCCAGAAACAACAAGTACATTGAAAAAATATATGAGTCCACTAGACTACTATACAAATCTTAATAGATTGCACGGTTCAGTGTTCAGTGAGTAACAGTAAATGGAAAAGTGAGACAGAGAGAAAGAAAAATACTATGATCTTGGTTTCCGAGGGTTTTCCAAGAATCTTCTTGGAGAATAGTCGGAAACTTCTTGGAAAAAGCTCGGAAACGCAAAGTTTCTTGGAAAAAACTCGGGATTCATTAACGGAGTAGAT
Source organism: Pelodera strongyloides (assembly GCA_036852015.1). Taxonomy (NCBI): domain Eukaryota; kingdom Metazoa; phylum Nematoda; class Chromadorea; order Rhabditida; family Rhabditidae; genus Pelodera; species Pelodera strongyloides. The sequence goes on along the minus strand of JAANDG010001204.1, from coordinate 62,880 downwards.
GTAGACACATAGAGAGAGAACGTAGAAAATGGAGACAGTAAAGGAGAGGCAGAGATGGAGAGAAATATATATATAAAAAAACCAGGATTAATAAAAGTATGGAGTAAAGGTGAAGTAGGTTATATAAATCATGTTCGAACCTAACAGTTACACGGAAGGAAGGAGAGAGAGAACAGAATAGGCAGAGAGAGAAACAGAAAGAGAGAGACAGACAGAAAGAGTAAACTAAAAGCTAAAGTAACTTCTCCGTGATTTCTGATAGTGTGTGGCGTGTCGGGGCGATCTCGTGCGCCTTTCTTTCCCCTTTCTCCGCAATAAACTCTATTATTCGGATGAATGAACGGCTACACTGAGGTTTCTACTCTTAGCACAATCTACTTACTTTTCGACCTTCTGAATAGCCCGAAAGTGGTTTACGGAAGGCGTGAAACAATTTTTGTCGCTGCTTAATAAATTGTTGTTTTATGTTCCGTGAGTTACGTGCATAGTTTGACAGTACAAGCGTAACTAGCTGATAACTCTATTGCTAACAATCCTAGTGCTATATGGAAAACAATAAAGGTACAATTAGGGGTATGAAGTTGTGCAGTGTAAAACATGTTAAACGAAATAATGTTGCGTATATTATGGTAGATGTTTGACATTTACATTATTCTGGAATAAAATAGAATACTAGCATTCGTTTGGATAAGATGAAATGTTGAAATGTTTATTAGACTCTTAGACTTACAATTAGAAAGAGATCAACGCCATAAGAGACGATGAAAGAATTCAATAGTTTTAAAATTCAAAGCATTAAAGGGAGAGGCCCATGAGAATAAAGTTTTCCTCAATTTATTTGCAAAGAATGTCCGGAATTTTAGAAATATTACTGTGAAAACGGCATTGCTTGAAGCCTAGAACTCACAGAGTTATTCCCCGGCAAAGAGTTCGGCCAGGTACCGTAGTCAGAATCAATTCTCTCGCTCTTAGGGCATTCTTGTATTGCAAACGCCTCTTTATAGTTGTAGGAATGATCTTTATTCGGTTGACCATTCTTATATAGAGAAAGAATGCAAATGAACGGATCTAAACCGTAAAAACGAATTTTGACGTTGCTGACTACGGTACCTAGCCGAACTGTTTGCCGGGGAATAACTCTGCGAGTTCGAGGCTTCACGCAATGCGGTTTTCACAGTAATATTGCTGAAATTCCCGACATTCTGTGCAAGTAAATTAAGGAGAACTTTTTTCTCATGGGCCTGTCCCTTTAAATCAAAGATAAAATACGAAAAAAATGTAAAAAAATATGAAAAAAGTTAAAAGAGCATGTGAAATCGTCGTTGTCATTTGGCCCAAATAAATATTCTATGAAGCTGTAGAAAATGGCTCGCGCATTTGAGACCGACATTGTGATATAAAGCATTGGAATAACGTTGCTTAGGGATAACACCTAGAAATATGCCATAAAAATCAAATGCTGACAATAAAGAAATCTAGACATCTATGAAATGGACCCGTATTAAAATAAGAGCCAAGTTGCATTGAATCTTCTAGTTTTTTCAATGTAACGATTACGATATGGTGAAAACGCATTACCCTCAGCATCAATATTAAAGGGATAGTCAAGCTTGTGGGAAAAATCAATATGCTCAACCTTTGCAGGATACGGCCTGCAAACCGCAGCGTCAACGCCGCTTCAAACACCGTATGCACAATAAGTGAATAAAATTACATTAAAGACTGGTGCCGCTAGATGCAGGCCGCTCACGAAAAAAGTTAGCCCAGTCCGCTCACATAACAGTGAGCCCAATGTGGGCGGCGCACTTTACTGACACATCCGTTAGCTTATACGAATCTACGCGTATAGGAAAAAAGGCCTTACTCCATTTCTTTCACGAACAAAGTGCCCCGGCAGTGAAATTCTCTCAGCGTATAAAGGTATAAAATGAATGAAAAAGCGCGCTTTGATATGTTTCGAACAGATGTTACGGGTACGCACTTCAACGTTGGAATAACACGGAATTCTCACGAATAACGTAGAAATTGGAATATCAGAATCATGCTATGTAACGAATCACTTACATAAGAAATGAGTGAGCCCATTTCGAGACGGTTCACTGGTTTTTTTGTGGGCCTGCCCATTTGGTGACCAACCCGTGACCAAGTTTCATAGAAAAAGGTAATCAGTTGGTCACCAAATGGTCACGAACTAGATAAGAACCAGTCACCAGATGGTTTTTTCGGAAAAATTTCTTCTTAAAAGTGTATTTTTACTCTGATTCTATAGTTTTTGTGAAAGTTATGACCATAGTGATATGTCTCAATGTTTGTTTGGTATTGATGTAAACATGCCATTTTAACTTTTACATGCAAAAAATTCTATTAGTGAGCTTACCTCAGTAAAGCAGTTCGGGACATGATTGTATGTTCTATGTTTCAAAGTAAGGATAAAGTTACAAGGTTGACTGTTGAGTTTGATTCTTCAGGGTTACTCTTCGGAGAATATATATCGTATTTTGCTATATAAACAAACACTGGAGCTAATGTTGATAATTAATTAATTAATGAAAGAAAACTCTGGGAAACTCATATTCACGACTACAATGTGACAAAAACGAGGGCAGATATTATTGACGTTCCAATTTTGCATTACGCTAAACTTGGCTGTAAATTCCCAGCCCCTATGTGCACTAGCACTATCTTTTATAGAAAATCTTAGCGACTATAAAGAAGTCATAAACTACATATATGTCGAGAAAAAGAGTTTAAAGTTGAAGTTTTTGGTTTTTTTTTATAAATCGCAAAAAAGGGTCCAATTCTTTGTGTCGATGCTGTACTGTAATTATGCTGGACAAAAGCAGTTACTCCGGAAATGTACTTCTTTACATCTTTACTTCAAGAGAACCTTCAAACTTACACGATTCTTTACGTACGATTATTGAATGCATTGGTGACCAATTCGTGACCATCTGGCGGCCAAGTTTCATCGAAAATCGTCATCAACTGGACACCAAATGGTCAATGTCCAGTGCTTGTAAGATTATTATTATCACCTCAGCACTGATCATTAGACTGATCTCTAAAATGTCTTCTCAAAAACTGTTGATTTCATGTCAAAATCGGTGACATTTTTGACCGACCATTGACGTAAAGCTTGGGCACTTTTCATTTAGCGATTTTGTTCAAAACTCTGAAATGAAACGAAAACCGCAGAAAAGCAAAACGGCAGCTGCCTTGAGCAAAGAGCAACAAAGAAACAATATGTGAAAATGATTATGACTTACTAATATAAAGAATCACTTGCTACTATAACTTCCCTTTCTATACTATACAGGGAAATGCTGAACAAAATATCGGAGTCCAGGAAATACATAAAAATCAACAAAGACTAATTTCATGCGCTTATCGTTGGCTTATTTGCTTCGATTTTTTGGCAATTATGCGTGGATTTGTATAGCCTAATTGGAAAAGTCTCAAGCGGTACAGGTACAAAGGACACATTGCTTGTGGCATGACGAAGTATCAAACTGCTCACCCTTGAAATAAGAACGATACGCGGAAAAACTTTTAATTCACTCGAGTCCCGAGGCCCACCTGAATGGTAGAAATTCTCATATCCTATGCGTATATCAAATATTTGGAAGATAAAGTCGAACACTACGACAAAGCCTGTGAGACTATGCCGCATGCCTCGACCTGAACAAATGTCTGAGTAAGCCATGTTCGAATTACAAGGCTAATGCCCTAACCTATTCGTCAGAAGACACTATAGCCATGCTCGATGTCTAATTGTAATCGTTAGCTATATATGTATAACAAAGCCAGTCCTATGCAAAGAGCATGGCTATGGCTATGTGCTTTACAATAAACATAATTCTCCTTGCGGCTTGATATAAACTGTGGACTTTACGCTAAAACAGAAACGAACGGAATGAAAATGGGCCACGTATGTATACTCAGAATAAGGTGCTCTTAGTCTAGTAACAAGTTTGCTGTTCTGAATACATGTGCGTATAATTGGCATGAAGGAGCAAGCAATTGTCTCTCTCTAAGAAGCAACAAGGAGGAAGAGAGGGAGAGAGAGAGAGAAAGGGAGGGACGAGAACGGGAAAGAAAGAGATACAGAGAGAACGATAGAAAGAGAGATAGACCTAGAGAAACAGAGAATCAAGACGTAAAATAGAGAGAGAAAGGTGTAGTGTTTGTGTGGTGATTTGTGAATATGAAATCCGACACCCTAAGAAGGTTCAGTTACGCATTTTGGCAGAGCTTTTGACGGGTGTTTAATAAAACGTAATACCTAGACATCAAATAAAGGGACAACATAAAACTGAAGTTTGTATTGTGCATCGACCTAGATTACAAGTTAAAGGGATGGTCCTATAAAGGGAAAGTGGTGTTTATTGTCTTGTTAGTTAATTTTAAACATGTTTCTTTATTTGCGGAAATGACGTAAGGAACTATGAGAAGTGAAAGGCACCCTAACGTAAGGAAAGTTTTCGCGAGACTAATCGGTTCTAGGATATAATATACGACATAATCTTGCCGCCACACTATAAGCGAAATACCGGTGGGTTTATGGAACACTTCGAGTACACCAGCATTCTTATGCAGGTTATGCAAATCAACAAAAATTAGAATAAAAATCGAGCTAAATTCGAGTAAGAATTCAGTTGTCCACGATGCGTTTCAAAAAGCGGCCGGTATTTCGCTTTAAAAACGTTATTCAAATCTTCCCGGTTTTAATACATCTAAATCCAATTAAAACAAAACTTAAACCCGAATTTAAATAAAAATCAAAAGCCTACCTGTTTAACTTTGGAGTACACTCATCTGGCACGCATCGTTTCAGTGACATGGTTCGATACTTCTTGACCTGCAAACAGTTTAGTATTTAAAGTGGTACTGAACTTGTTTTTGAAACGTATGACGTATGATGGTATGGTGGATAACTGATTCCCAGGCCACGCAGTATATGCAAATTGTGTTTGAATCTTAGCTCTTCCGGCACAGTCTGACACAGAAATTTGCATATCGAGTGCGACTTTCCAACATTTCAATTTCGTTAAAGCAAGTACAACACCGTTTGAAAAAAGATAGCTTCACGCTAAAAAGTAGAGAAAACATTTCGTGGAACCGTTCATGCTCTGTAGAGGTGTAGTTCTCATCATCACCGCAACGTCAACTTTCCAAACTATATTTCGTGCGTGAAACATATGCTAATGAACAGAAGATAAGGAAAAATCTCAGCGTGTATATGAATAAAATAAAATATGAGGATTCAGACCCATGAATTGGTTGAATAAAAAAACGTAAATTTATTCAGTTTTCTTTCTATTTCTCTCTTTCTTTCTTTGTTTCTTTCTCTCTTTGTTTCTCTCTCTCTCTCTCTCTTTCTCTCTCTCTTCTCTCTCTCTCTCTCTCTCTCTCCCTCTCTCTCTCTCTCTCTCTCTCCCTCTCTCTCTCTCTCTCTCTCTCTCTCTCCACATCCCAAAATGTGTGCTGAACCCGACCTCCGACATCATTTTTATCTGCCATTAACTCTGCTCTAGAAGCTGGAATCCCAAAAGTGGTCAGCTGCTTCGGCACCTGTGCTGGACCGGTTCCATCTCCAAAAATCACCGTGCTTTACGGATTTTACGGTGAGATATTTGGCTTACGATTAGGCTTTCACGGCAACCACACTACGCAACACAAACCGGCGTGTGCTGTGTGTATCAGGCAAGGATGTGAAAAATAAACGGGTTCACGAAAGTGTTGCGCAATACACGAACGAATTGATATGTTAGTGGAGTAAATGGAAGGTAATGCTCATGGCGAAATAGGACTCGAGTAGAGGTTCTGAGCAGTAGGCGACGAGTTTCATATGACAAATTGCTCGACAAACTGTACATGATTAAAATGTATTATTATGCACGCAAAATTCGGGGTCCTTTTTTAGGTATATAATTGTATAGTTGAAGAAAAAGGTTAAGAATATTCAGTTATTCCTCAGATTCTAGACTTTAGCTTTAGCCCAGAGATCAAGACTTTAATTGCTCATAATTCATAATTAATAAATTGCCGTACGAAAAATAAAGTGTAGTTTTATTCCAAGTATGGGTTGAATAATTCATGACACCCTTATGGGACCAAGCGAAAAGTGCAATTGTGCAAACTTCAGAATATCATGATCAACTAGCAAATAACTATAATAAAGTACGTTCAAAAGACAATTTGGGGTAAATTCGAATAAAACTAAATAATACTATATTATATTTTGTTGCCTACGTTGTGAGTGGTAGCATCAGCTTCGGATGTAGTAGGGCATACGTTGTGATTTTTTAGTGCCTTGCTCTTACTATATACTATCTACCCAAATACATTAGATTTGAAGTGTGTATCACTCATACTACTCATACAGTAAGCTGAGCACATGGGGTAGCTCGATAATCATTCAAATTCAAAGTCCCTAACGCGCAAATTTTCATACGATACTTTTATCTTTTATCTAACCCTAACGGCTCCGTCCTGTCTACTCTCGATTTGTATAGTCCACCCTTCCGAACATCAAACTGATAGTATCAGTAGTGTCTTTTTGTGATAAATCTGATAACTCTAAATCTTCCTCTAACTCTCCGGGATTTACCCACTCTCTCGCAGTACTGCTCGGCCTACACGAAGGGCGTATGCCTGGCGGGTGGTAGTAGTTCTGCGAACCAGATCAAGTCCGGTCCTCCTCTTACCCAAATACAGGATATTTGTGGATAGCACAGGTTCTGCCCCCTAGAGCACAGGTCTGCCTCCCAGTATAACCTGCCAAAGTCCGGTGCCATTTGAGACTTGAGACTCTGACCGACCATAGCACACATACTAATCGTGCCCTATATCGTTACGCAGTTCACTATAAAGAAAATGAAAACTATTTTCATTATGATATTTGCAATTACTGGCAGCTTGGCAAGTGAGTGTCTACTTATGTATTAAATACAATTTGTCCTCTATGTTCTCTATTTTTTATTTATGCCGTATCCATTCGATGCGTAAAGATGTGGGTGTCCTTTGTAGTAACATAGCTAGTTATCGATGTCATATCGGATATAATACTGATTATGTGCTAACTTAACTAACAATAAGCCTCATCATCATTTGCCTCACAAATGGTTACCGCTAACCTCATCACGGCAGCTAATTTAGCCAATGAGCCAGTTTTCAAAACACGATATCTCGATGTCATTTTTAAGTCGTTACTTTGCTTCTAAATACGAAAATACGAAAACACGGGTGAACAGGAAACAAGTACGATCTGTGGAATAGTATGAGATAAGGAGAAAGCGTAGAAAACTGAATATATAAATGTGGTATTATGAATTATGATAAATTAAATATATTTACAAATAAAATACTTTAGTGCCGTCACCGGTCAAAGTCTCTATTCTAACGGATACCTCAAAGGTAAGCAAATATATTATTGTAAATTAGTAGATGTAAATAAGCACACACCTTGCTTGATACTATCATACTACTGTTATATGATTGATACTATATCGTTCTACTAAAATGTGTTGCGTTACCTGGCTTGATGCTAGCACAAAAACTACCAGGTTGAAAACATACTCACGTGAGTTATTATCTTGGTCGATTTCAACAAAAAAAACATGACGATTCAAAAATTAAAATTTGAAATGCAATTTAAATCCTAGTGCCTAACTTATTGACTTACTATTTTACTTTATTAACTCAATTCAAAAATCAAAAACGGGGCAATAATCGAGCTAAGTTGTCGAGCGCATATTCATAATTGGGACTTATAATAATAACTGTTTATTGGTTAGCATTCAATACAAATAAAGAACCTCAACCAAAGGGAACCCTAAGACCCCGCGCTTCACAACGCGAAAGTACCTACTAGGGACCAAATTTATAGCAGTAAGTTCTGAACTGGGGTGAAACAAACATGCACGTTGAGCAACAGACGAAATTTGATCTTTACTCAGTGTTCTGTGTGCACTGAAATGACGCTGAAATTGCAATTATTAGAGAAAACATAATTATGCTAATTGACTGGGTGTCTCGCGTCTCACGAACCTGACAGCATCATTAGCGAAGTAATTGTGCAACCATATTCCACTGATAATTGATATGCTAATTGATGACGTCGGCAGGGTAAATAAGGAAAGAGAACGTATACAAATTGGATTCCGCTAGGGTTTTTCTGCTTTTTTACATGTAAAATATCAATATGGTTGGCTGTAGTTATGTGGTGCCAAACTAAAGTGCTAACCATTATAGTGGCAATCCCTTAGAATAGTACAAATTAAGCGAAAATTTGTGACGTTAAAGCGAAATGCTAGCCTCTTTTTAAAATTTGCATATGAAAAGCAAATCCTATGCTATGTATCCTATGCTAATTTTGTACGATTGCCGTGGACGATCGTACAAAATTAGCATAGGAGACATAGGATTTGCTTATCATATGCAAATTTTGCAAAGGGCTAGCATTTCGCTTTAAAACCTGTGCTCGAGTTGGAACATTTGCCTAATAAATTTGCAGTGAAAGCAACACGTGAATCTAGGCATACTGTGCTTACTTATTAAAATTTGCCACAAGTTTCCGAATCCATACTGACTATTATGATAACTTCGGCTTCATCAACGAGGAAATATAACTCGACGTTCCGGTGTTAAATAATAGCAAAGATGCGGAATAATGCGGAAAAGTTCAATATAACTTTGCAGGATGGTTTCTATGTGGGCGACTACGATCGTACTCGTTTTGACTTGACCGAAAGTTACAATCCATTGGCTACTGCTTCAGTCGCAAAGGGTAGGTAACAGTTTTCCTTTAAAGCTGTATGGCACGTGGATTGAATCTCATACTCCCATATTCGGTCCCATTCTGTGCCGAAATGGTGTCTAGCATGCATTTGACACCACCTGTCATATCGCTTTAATAACTTAAACTTTAATAAGTTAATAAACTAACCATTTAAATCTTGATGTGTCACAGTCTGTCAGGTATGAGATGGAAAATACCTTGGAACATATCCCTTATTTTAGAAGCGTGTTTTGCAAGATCTTTTAGGCGTTCTTGGACTTGGGCTTATAATTGACCTCGTTTGTTACCTAATAGGGACATGCTCGTTTTCGTTGTTAGCTCCTAAGATACAAGGAAAAGACACTCGTATTGTGCTCCTTCTCTCTCTCTCTCTCTCTCTCTCTCTCTCTCTCTCTCTCTCTCTCTCTTCTCTCTCTCTCTCTGTCCTTCTCTACTTCCCTTCGTCGACTTTCACTGCCAAAAACCGCAATAATAAAAGTTTTGAGTGGGTGGAATGATAGAGCATGGTAGGACTATTAGATGGGAATTAAAAAAAATGGAGTCACCTGTACTCAACTTTCTTGGTTGTACAGTTGTTCTTGACTAATATTTCAGAATCTGACGTCACGAATGTGCACCGTGCGCGCGCCAAGGTGCTCAAGGCTCGCGCTAAGGGTGTGCGCACCATTGTGGGCGAGGACAACGACATGCTATTCAATCAACTGGATTTCAACAAGATCGCGGAGATGAGCTTCACCAAGCCGCAAGGTATGGTGTCATGTATATATACTTCTGTAGCGAGATAGAGAGTGCGAGAGTGCGAGGGAGGCAGAGGGAGGTTAGAGAGATATAAAAGAGAAGAGAGAGAGAGAGAGAAAGTGAGAGAGAGGGAGAAGAAGCTAGCTATGCAAAAAAGGTAACTCGTCGCTAAAGTTTAAAAACAAAGACTGGCATATGTTCACGTCGTCATAAATACAGGTAGTGCAAGGGGTACCCATGAAAAGGGTGCAAAATTACTCAAAGTAAAGAGCTAGCATGGTTCTAGATTACAGCTAATATGTAAACACGCTAATTGTAAATGTTGACAAGAAGAACGTTTTTCTGATAGTGATCATACAATTAGGGAAGGAAGTTTTCCCTCAGTAGGGTGTGTTTCCCCACGTGACACCCAGCTTTTTGAAAGGAATTTTTTGTTGTCGATCCCGCAAAACATTCGTCGTACTATTGTGATACTAATTATTCTTCGCCTCTCCGAAAAGCGTACTATTTCATAGTTCCACCCTGATATCGATTCTAATTATTAGGGGATAGCTCTAATTGCCTGGCGCAAGAAAAATTTTGCAAAGGATACCTATATACCAAAAATAGAGGAAAAAAAATAACAAAGAGTTTGTTTCACCCAAGGAAAGTAAATTTGTCTTCTTGTAACTTAGATTCATATGTCCAAAGATTGCCTGGTGCACAACGTATATTTTAATTAGTTGAAAAGGGAGTAGGCCCTTGGTCTGAGACCAGTAATTATTAACAAGGTCAACGGCGGCTTCCGACCTAATCTTGAGATTTACTTTGGCTAACTTCAGTTTATAGTAGAAATTTGATGTAAATGTATGTGAAAATGAGGAAAAGGTGCTGTAATTTTGCAAAGGCAGACTGAACAATTTATGTGCGTTAAAAATTCACAAGACAAGACACCAGTGAACTGTATATAGAAGGAAAAAATATGTAGTAATTCGGACCGGATGGTTTATTTAACACTTTATATTGAAATGTGAATTTTGTAACTAAACATATGAAAGAGAACGTTCAATTCTCTGCAGGCTCAATCAAGCGTGTGACTCTATTCAGTATTTTTTGTTATTAGTAAAAAAAAAGTATTTTTGAAAAAGTAATGAACAGGTGAATTTCAGCTTATAAAACAAGAACATATAGATAGGTGTTAATCAATTCCCTTATTTTCTTTATAAAGTATATGGTGTAAGGAGTAATATGTAATATAGTACAAGGTTGCTCAGGATGTGCGCCATTTCCGCGCCAGATGCTAGCCAAATACTCGCCGCGCACCACCCGAGTTTCCAGAATTCCAGAGCTTTAGAGTGCAAATTCACCCACACGTACTTTGTACTTCCTTGACTGGGTTCAACACTTTAGTAATTGTTGTCTGGTCGAAGTTTACACCCCCACAATTGCGCATTTTTATATGCAAATTGTTGCATTTATCTGGTCGCGCAGTTTATACCCGGATGTATTCGTGTGGAACAGACAACACAAGGAAAAGTGTAAAAATTTAGGAAACAACTGTCCTCAAACGAATATTTAATTTACACATGCATACAACAAAGACGTAAAGCTTTCATCAAGCGCTAAAACGAAAAACCGCCCGGCTTCTGAAGCGCATCGTGGACAACTGAATTCTTACGTACCTATGCTAATTTGCTCGAATTTAGCTCGATTTTTTAGTCTAATTTATGTTCATTTGCATAAGCTGCATAAGAATGCTGGTGTGCTCGATGTGTTTCAAAAACCGACCTGTATTTCGCTTTAATTAGACATATTTATAATTGGTAGTTAGATATGCGTTCTAGAGGCTCTACAAATCGACTTCCCAGTCGTGCGGAAGGGTGTTAAAGCGAAATCCCGGCCGGTTTTTGAAACGCATCGAGTACTCCCTGCTTTCCTATGCTTCATATGCAAATGATCATAAATTTGAATAAAAAATAGACCCCAATAAACCCCTTTTAGCATAACTGCATAAGAGTGCTGATATTTGAGATGCGTTTCAAAAACCGGCTGGTATTTCGCTTTAAGAATAAATAAAAAATAAGAATAAAATTACTCAAACTTTATTCCATTTAACTCGTCTGGATAAAAAAAAATAAAGACGGAAGTATTTTGGAAACTTTCGTCAGTTCCTACAAAGTGTGAAGTAGTATAAAATGCAGCAAATTTTCTTGTGTTAGATAGAGATAGAGAGAGATAGAGATAGAGAGAGATAGAGATAGAGAGAGAGATAGAGAGAGATAGAGAGAAAGAGATAAAGAGAATAGGATAAAAGGGGACGAAAACACAATGCAACACAGTCTTTTTTGGCCTCAATGCTTTTCTTGTGGCGTTTGTTTCCTTTCTATTTTCTATTCAAAACGTGCGCGATTTGTTTGGACCTTGGGCCTGACTTTCTATTGGCTTTTTTATTCGATTAACGTTCAAACTAAGCTTGTCGGTCTTTGTATTGCTCTTCAATCTTGAGCTAGGAAAAAAAGTTCCTCTAGGACGCAGGCTCGGTAGAGCCCATCCCGTAACATTAAAGATTAAAGTGGTGTAAATCGGGTTTGTGAAACGCATGACCTTTCCTGTAATCTATGCAAATTGTGGGTGTCTTTCTGTACCGGAATTCTGAGAAGGCACAATATATATATTACATTAAAATGGTGTTTTCTATCATGCGTAACCGCGTGTCTAACCACTTTAAAATTCCATGTTCACTGGTTTCCTAGAATAGTCCAGAGAAAGTAATCATACAGATGGCTTTGTCGAAACTTTGGCGAATTAAATAAAGATTTATTCTAAAACCTCGGGAGTCCTAAGCTAAGGCTCGGCACGTGTCTACTGTACATTATTAACTACGAACGTCCTCTATGGAGAGAGTACCCTTTCTAGTAACCATACACGAACGGTTTCGCTTGTAACAATTTAACTTACATTATAGTTTTCTACCGCAAATTACAATGACATCCCGATCCTTTTCAGCAGCTTTATAATTTCTTTATATAAAAAGATATCTCATTTCCTTTGTTCAGACGGCGTCGTGAAGGGTGCTTACCTCGAGTGGACTTCATGGTCTCCATGCATTAATGGACAACGTTCTCGCGTGCGTGCCTGTACTAGTAGACGTGCTGCCCGACGAGTTGTATGCGAGGGACCGGCTAGAGAAGTTTGTGAATCTGTTATTCTTATGTTTGGGGTTGGCCTTAGGCCTAGGCTTAGGCTTAGGCTCTGACGTTATCTCCGGCCTATGCTCAAAGATGTAGACTTCATACATATCAAAAGTTACCCCATAAGTGAAACATAATTGTTTTGGTAACGAAAGGCACAAGATAAGAATAATGTTTGTGGAGTACAGCGTTATGTTAGCATGTAAACCGTTTTTTTTTCTTCAGACCCAAATGTGTTTCTCAACTGACGAGACGAATATCCCCGTGGCTTCCGACCCATGGACCATTGAGCGAGAGATTAGCGGACAAATGCAAAAGCTGCGGCACGAGAGCGAGGCGCGCTAAAGGGTGCCGAAAGCGCGCGGCGGCGTGAAAGGCGAGCTCTATGAACTGGCAGTCTTCCTCTTCTGTATGCGCTGCAAAATATTTTTATTATTGCCTCCCCCATAATAAATTGAATGCAATTATTTACTCATTTTATTCATTTTACAGTTTACAGTGGTGTAATATGTGTTCTTGTATTCCCAACAATTGTTGTTCTTATTAATAATTTCGCATAAGCATACGAAATATTTTATAATATATAGTCGCCAGGATTGCAAGTAAACCACAAAACAATTTGAGAGACGAATAGAACTTTTGAAAGTTGAATTTTCAACATTTTTTAAAATGATTGTTTGAGTTTAAGTGCTTTTATGTTATAATAATGAGGTTCCTCATTGGATTGATATAGTTGAACTCATAATGTGCATGTACCCAATGCTAATTTTTGCTTGTGTTTTGTGCTTATATATTTTCGTGTAGTGCCTCTATTTTTTCAGCAAATCTAAGTAAGCAAATTTCAGGAAACATTTTAAAAAACCGATAACTTCGTTAACATTGTTAATATACCTTTGTTAGCGCGATAGCGCTAACATAGTTTGGGTTTATTTACTTTATTTACAGCCGTAAAAAATACTCCATTTATCATATGGGTCATTATGAACACTCTGACATGCAATAAACCTTTGTAAACTTACATTTTTGTTTTGGAAAATAAGAAAAAGTCTAAAGTGAGCCAAACCTCAAACTGGTCCATTTATACTTTCATCAAGCAAAGTTTGAATCACATTTCTCTTATTTATAATCCTACATTTTGAACGTCCTCCCTCTCTCTTTCTCTCTCTCTATCTCTCTTTTTCTTTCCCTCTCTCTCTCTCACTCTCTTACTCTCTCTCTCTCTTACTCTCGCTCAACAATTTTCACAACAATTTTCTCTTTTATTATCCACAGATGGTTTCTAGACTGCGTTCATTCTACCGTAATCCTCCAAGAGTTTGAACCACTACATACTTATACCTTAAAACTACTCTTCGCCGGGAAAATACTTGAAAATGAACGATTATAAATGCCGAACCGAATGGTAATATCCTAAGCGTCCAAGGTCGTTTCGGAGCAAAAATTTTAATAAAAAGAGGAAATTGCCGAGTTCTATTCCACAAACACTTGAGGATCTTTTTTCTTTATTTTTATTTTATTTTTCGAGATTGAAACCGCCTACTCTCATCGGTTCTTGAGTGATATTTAAAGGAAATTAAACCAACATTTATGAACGTAGTCTCTCTCTCCGCAGAACCTTCAACACATATTATTTTTCATGTGTCATACCTCGAGCCTAGACACTTTATTCATAGTTTTCGTACCGGCCCGTTTTGGAAACACATCGAGTAGACCAGCATTCTCAGACAGCGTATGCAAGTGAACATCAATTAGAATAAAAAATCGAGCTAAATTGGAGAAAATTAGCATAAATACGTAAAAATTCAGTTATCCACGATGCGTTTCAAAAACAGGCCGGTATTTCACCTTGAATTTCCATGAGCTCGATTGAGTTATAAAAACGGCTGCAAATTGAATTCCAATATTAGGCTGATTATTTAAGTGCACATTAAAGTGTGTGCCTGCCTGATAATTATGTACATACCCTGCCTCCTGTGCTTGGAGATTAATAAATTTCAGCCTTCTCTAATTTCACGGTAATTGGCCTCATTGAGAATGCACCTGTTTAGTGAATGTGTACCAATTTAAACAGTCGTTGGCCCAAAGAGGCATAACCTCTCGTTTTTACATTTAGTAGCATTCCCATGTAGTGAATGATGCGCGTGTATATGCTACTTACATTCTTTTGCACACAGAATATGGGAATGAGTTGTGTAACATCCGTTTCAAACCCCGCCCGCTATATCGTTTTAATTCAGAATGTACAACTTCCTCGCTTTTCTGGTACTCGTTGCTGTTGTTTGCGCGGAGAGGAAGCTCATCATTATGGATGTAAGTATTATTTGATGATATGTGATTCATGTACAGTGGCTTAGGCTTAGGCTTAGGCTTAGGCTCCACTTCGCAAGCCTAGCACGTACGGATTCAAAACGCAAAACGCATTCTGGATAACCGTATTCCCATACGTTGTATCGTTGTATGCGAATGAGTGTAATTAGACTAAAAAATCGTGCACCTATGAGGCTCGTACCCATCGGATGGTTTGTAAGTTTGTATGGTACCACGCTCATACCTGGCTCCTATCCGGCTCCTATCCGGCTCCTACCTGTCTCCTGCCTGGTTTCTACCAGGTACCAATTTCGCACCAAGCTACCCAACCATATATCCTAGGAAGGAGAATCATTGGAATTTGTGCCCGACACAGATGTTTACCAGCGAGAATGCGTTATGGGAAATCATACTATTACGTGAGTTATTTAGAACAACACCACTGTACTAGCCACGATCATGGTAGATAACTTGGCGTATTAGAGCGCATCGATGCGTTAATTTCTAAACTTATAATCCGGAGACGGTATCGTCCACAATTTCTTACTAATTGTAAGAGACGGCATAATAGAATTTCACAAGTGGATTCGAACCTCCGTTACTATGGCCACAAGCAGTAGCGCTACCCACTGAACCATGTAGTATACATGATAGTGCTTAAATTTCAGAAAGTGCAGAGATGAAGAGCAGACGGATTCCAATTGCGGCAAATGGATCGACGACGAGGTATGAGTAGTCATTTTTCACTTTTCAACTAAACTCACAAGACATGCAACCTGCATTAGGCCTCCACTCACTCCTCATGGTGGCCTTTCAAACCACGTGCTGTATCGCTTTGACCAATTTAGACAAACGAGGTAGCTGATACTGGTTCGGAGACTATCTGGACAGGCGAGGGCATCGTGATGAACAACGTTCAACGTGCAGATGCCGGCACATATTTTGATGTGGTATGGTTTCCTGAAAGTATGCTCGATTCGATTACGTTGATCGATTGTATACGTTCGATTAGGCAAAAGACAGGGAGATGGCTTGAAAATATTATCAGATAATTTTTTTTAATTCTCAACTGGAAAAAGCGATGTACGTATTATCCGCAACTACCAAATAAGTACTCGTGGTTTTCACAAATCTTTATTATCAGAGCATGATTGGGCAAGCCGTTGTCGATATGCCAACATGGCGCCGTCTGCATATTCACGAATTATATCTGTCTGAAGTCTAAAAAACCCATGTTTTAGATGCCCTCATCACCTGCTGACGTCACACCGGCTTCTGATGACGAAAGCACATTGGACGAGGCAACTACGCCGCTGACTCCAATTGTAATTACGCTAATTGTCAATTAATGAAGCAGGGGATACTGTAGAATGTACAAAACACTACCCCATGATATCTATTTTTGAATAAAAAATGTTTTGCATAAAAACACTTAATCGAGGCTTTTGCTTTAGAAATAGGGACTTATTTTCCAAATGCCTTTAATTTTAATAATGTCTTTTAATTTTCACAATGTACTCTATGCTTTTTTTCTTCCTTTTTTTGCGTTGTATTATTTTTCATTAATAAACCATTGTACTCGAGTTTTGGATTTCATTCATTGAAAATATAAACATGATCAGAAGAAAAATAAACATGAAATAAACAATATAAAATATTTATTTATTTATTCATCTTTGATAATATATTTATTTTTACTATCTATATATTATCTATATATTATAAATATAAAAGTTGTTTTCCTAAAATTCAGCAGCAGCCCCTGTCTAGCCACTCAGTAAACAACAAACAAAACTAGAACATATGCGATAAGAGGCAGAGGCGTATACTACACGTTTGCACGTTTATTGATTCTCCCACTTACAGGAATGCGAGGTTCCTGGTTCAATGAAATATTTTCATTTTCTCTCAAACTATTTATTAAGTGTCAAGCTTTATGGCTTCACCATTCAGTATTGTTTAGTAAAAAAAAGAATAACATATTAGCCGAAATTATTATTCTAAATTCGTTTGAAATAGTCGCAGAGCGTAGTATTTTTCACGAATCGAAAAAAAGTGTAGACACATTGTCATTGAAATTGGTTTCGTTCAATAATTACAGCAACTTTAAAGCGGTATTGTCGTATTGTACATACTTTGGGAAATTTGTATATGATACGCATGTCCTATGTATCCCATGCAAATTATTGGAGCCCTCCGAAGTTTCCGGCACCAAATTTACATAAAACACATAGGATTATGCGCATCATTTGCAAATTTCCCAAAGTAGGCACAATACTGTTTTGATCTAATGGCAGGAAATTCTCGTCATCGAGTTTCTCTGTATGCTAATTTTCGAGAGCCTAGTTACTCCTTACGAAATTAGAATGTTACTACTGCGCATAACACGCCTTTGCTTCTATATTTTTATTTATTTATCGTGTTACTCTTTTCGATAGATATCTGTCAAAAAGTGACCCATTTTTCATGGGTCTGGTCTTTATTTGTTTTAATAAAATCTTAATTTAGTCTCTAACAATGCCTATGATTAGAGTTTGTACCAACTTGCCGGATAGTAGTGTGCCGGAAGGATTCGAAAATGAATTAACACACGTTATCGCCGAGTCATTCAGCAAACCGCCTAGCCGTATTGGAGTCGAGGTTAGTTGAATATTGATTTTTCTTATTTGTGACATTAGCAAAAGTAGTTTTACTGGGTTTCTAATGTACTATTCTATTTAGATTGCCGCCGGAGCTCGATTGATACACGGCGATTCAAAAGCGCCATGCACGCTTATTACTGTAAGTTGTCGTGAATTTCCTGGCTGACACGTTATTGAAGTCTATGAAATTTACTCGTTACTGCTCATGACACATGTTCCGACGCGAGAAAGGAGTGATCCAGAGTCAGAGAGAGAGAGGGAGAGAGATAGAGAGATAGAGAGATAGAGAGAGAAAGAGTCATAGAGAGAGTCAGAGAAGGATGGAGATACAGACAGACAGAGAACGATAGAGGGTTAGAGAGTAATGAACCACACCATTAAAGATATGTTTAGGTGAAATCAGTGGGTGCTCTAAGCGCAACTGACAACATCCGCCACACTCAAAAGATCACCGAACTATGTATGAAGAAACTCAACTTGCCAAGAGATAAGGTTAGAAATTATCATTCAATTTTGTGGAACGGATTACATGTTATCTAAATCCTTCAAATAATGTTCTGCCAAAAATGCTTCACCGCGGAGTTGCTTACACCTTGCTTTACTTGCGCGTTTCGCACAAATATTTAGGCACAGGTGTGGCGCGTAGTCCACAGTGCGCGGCCCGTGCTCTTGGTGTGGGTCGCATGTGCACGAGCAGCGATAAACTTAGGAAAATGGGAAATTTTGCCCACGCGGTGCCTAGCAGCCTAGCCTAGCTTACAAATGTTCATTGAGCCGTACAAGCCATTATAAAATTCCGACACCTCAACCTTTGGTGACCTTTTGTAAAGAAGTTAGAGGTTCACCAAATATGGTTTCATTTTTTTTTCAGGTTGTTATTGATTACGTGGATCTCGACCCAAATAATGTCGGTTTTGATGGAACTACCGTGGCTGATGCCATTGCCAAATCTAAGCAATAAATAACTTATTTTGAGCCGATGCCTAAAGCCACAACACTACGTAAACCAGCATTCCATCTTTTTTATTACGTTTATTGTGAATGATTTGAGAATTTTGTGGATAAAATATTTGTGACTTCTGATATTATTTTCCGCTGGGTGCTAGTCCCATATATTTCGTCCCATATAACATGATCATGCAAATTTTGCTCGGATATTCAAATGTGCATGCAAATAACAATCTTGCATTCAAAATCCTCTTATTCAAATATCTGCTTCCGCGTAATACTTTGCAACATTATCCCGGGGAATGAAGGTTTGGTTTTGCTTCACTTTTTCACACATGCGGCTAACACAAGCCGTAACTGTAGCGTGCGCTAGCACTCACGTTCCGGAAGTATAATTCGAATAAAATGCTCCGCTTCGGGTAAAAAAGAGTGCCGCAGCCAAATTAGAATATTCTCATGTAAAAGAACTATGTGTGTCTTCATTCGTAAAGATTTTCATCCACTTTACAGACGTTTCACAAGTTTTTTATTTATTAAATAACACCACAGGGTGTGCATCACAATGAAATGATGAAAAGAAAGTAGTATATAACTCGTCGTGTTGTCGTTGATTAGCAAACAGGTGATTTGATAATAAAACAATGGAAATCAAGCGTAATGTATAGGTAATGGTGTCAGGCATTTCAAGTTTTGCAAATATTTGCCGCGATCGTATGATATGTGGGCGATATTGTATTGTTACCTCAAAAAATGGGCCACGAGATAAGAACTGAACGAGTGGGCTTAGGTAAAAGTAAAGCTATTACAACGGGTACTCAAAAACTAGCACAGTGAATACCCTCCACCCGCAGGAAACCTTATGCGCTACAATAAAATATCGCAGCGCCGCAAATGGCTTTTAGTGGATAAGCCACTCGATATTGGCAATTTTTTGCAAAACTATGAAGAGAAAGCACACCAATAAAGCGTAGATCAACCAAAAAATAAAGAACTCCTCGGTGTAACTGTATCACAATAAAACGAGACACAAGAATAAGCACGAAATCAGCAAACAAAGAAATGAAAATTTTGAATTTAAATTGTCCTCGTAGACGAAATTGTCGAAATAAGCAGCATTTCTTCACATCGGAAATCAAGCATCAGGGGGTAATATAGGACCCTACCAGTTTATTCCCATAATCTGAACGAAATAAAATTAGCGATACAAAGTAAGGTTGTACTCTGGAAAGTTGGACTCAATTGCACTTATATCTAATATCGTGAGCAAATCGTTTCTATCCATTGACTTTAAACGCCGGCAAAGAGATTTTGAACTTGGTAATCGTAAAAGTTTATCTGGGAGTTTGTTTAGCCATTTAGCCGTACGAATAAAGAAACTGTGATAATGAGGATTCAGTTTCGAGAAGGGCACGTGCAATTCAAAAGATGAAATACGACCTCTAGTAGGTCTCCAAGCATAGTATTTACTAAACGAGGTGGAGAGTTCTCCCTTGAGTAACTTGAATGCAAATACAAGGTCTTGATTGATACGTCGTTGTTGCAGAGATAAAAGGTTAAACTTACGTAGCCTATCGCTATAGCATGGGATCGGAGATTGTCCAAAACATTTTTGAAAGATAATGCGCGTAATACGCGCTTGCACTTTTTCAACTTTGGTTGTGTCTTTCTTTAAGTAAGGGCTCCAAACAACGCTTGCAAATTCAAGGATTGGTCGAACATATGTTTTATATGCTTTCAAGAGTATTAAAGGATTTCTCTGTTTTATGGCTTTATTAATCGCAAACCAAGCACCCATTCCTTTAGTACACATTTTGCTTATATGATCAACGTATTGCCAATTGTTTTGCACTTGTATGCCAAGATCTCTAATTGTACTAACCGAACCCAACGCAAATTTTTTAACTTTGAATGGAACAAGTATGGAAAGACGCCTCAGGAGGCGTAGCCGGCTGGTACTTTATAAAAATCTAACAATAAGTTATGCTGCTAAAGAGAATCTCGTCTAGTTCCATAATTTATGAGATACAACCATTCAGTTACTCATTGAATTTTTGCTGTGCCTGTTTTTCATTCCGACCTCCGCCAATAACGACGACATTTTCGCGCAAAGTTTGAACTTTTCATTACCGGAGGACCATTCGCATAATAATGGTACACTTTACATATTTTTTCCCCGCATAGTTCTTGTTACATGTTACTGTTACACTTTGTTCATGTCATAGTTTTATTGTAACTCTTGGTAGGCAGAATGAGCGGTTTTGTCAAATGCGCAAGCATCCTAGTAAACACAGGGTTCTACACCCAATCTATGCAATTCCCCTAAATCTCGAGATAACAAGAGAAATTAAACTGGATTATTTATTTAATTATTCCTTATTATTAATTTTAAATTTCTAGTTTTTAGAAGTTCTGCTTCGACCTCAAGTTGTTGAAATGGACTTACAAGGGGCAGCGCTTGCGAAAATCGTCGCTAATTTCACCGATTTTGAGTTGAATCCCAGGGATCCGACGGTCATTATTTAAATTTATTCTCTCCCTCTCTCGCTGCCTCTCTCTTTCTCTCGCGCTTTCTCTCTCCCTCTAAAATTTTCATTTACTTCAGCATCGTAAACTCTACGAGGAAGTCGAGAATGACGTGCGTCAACAACTTGACAAAGTACTCGAAACAGTTTGGAAAGAGCAGGACACTAAGGGCAACGAACCATACATGGAGGAAGCGTTGAAAGACGCCTTTGATAAATTCAAAGAAGGACAACTAAATTAAAACGATAACATCATAATGTGAAATTGCGTGGTTCAGTGTATATGATAAACACTAACTAGCCGTTTTATAGGCGAAAATGCAGTAATTGATTAGTCATTCACAGTTAATTGATCATTTTAATTCCTATGTAACCAATGTGTACCATGGATTGAGTTTCTGCCATACTAATTATTAGTTCCATTTTTATAGATAGAAACCGAAGAAATACATTTTTTTACATATTCAAACGATAACGAAACATAATAAAGTCTTTTATTACGAGTCTCTCTGAGAATTTAAAATTATTATTTTGTTCCGTTTCCGCGCTTTTCTACCGCATCCGGCACAAAGAAGAATCATCACATTCACGAATTTCGTGTTCTGACTCAGGGCATACGGATCTGAAAGGTGGTAGATCTTAATTTCACTCGCTTTCCCTCTCTCTCCATCTCTCTCTTTCTCTCTCCCTCTTTTCCCTCTCTCTTCCCCTCTCTCTTTCCTCCCTGTCTCTCTACGGAAGAGTGAAGAAGCCACGCTTACCTCCTCGGTCGTCGAGCAATCCACCGAGGTGTCAGATGATGTTCCTCAAGCTCCAGTGGTTCCTCTCTTTGTCTGACTTGCTTCTGTATGCCTCTGTCCTCCAGACACACTCTTTTCCTCCTCTGTTGATCGCAATTACACTCCGACCATTCTGACCAGTCGGACCATCGCCAAGAAGAATCTGCAAATTCAAAAATGTGTAGTTTGTAGTCTTCAAAAATTCTGTGGATCTTGACAAATTACTGTTTTATATATCACACACTTCAGGCAAAAGTATTGGACAAGGTTTGCCAAACGATGGTGAGCTATCTAAGCCGCACATTACGTCTCGACAGCTTCAAAAGCGTTCCTGGGGCTCGTGTCCGCGCAAGGAATACAGGGGCCTACAGGGGAGTAACCTTTTGGCTGAAAATATTATAATCTAATTAAACAATATGCACATGCTTGTATCCGACAGTTGTACCTGTAGAAGAGAATTGTGTGCCAAGCGGCTCCCGTGCTTCGGTATCTGAAGTTTCCTCGGCTGCTCCCTAAAAGATCGTCTTTGAGCAAACTTTGACATTGTCTCATCCTCGAGTACTCTGATGTGGAGCAAGAGGTTGGCGCGAAATTGTCGCGATGAAGTGCCCGAGTACCCGGGACAAGACAGGGCTAAAATTCGAAAAGCGCTGCGGGGCCAGGTGAAAATTTGCGTCATGACTTCGCTGAATCTTCGTCAGGCTCTCGCGAAAGGGTACTCAGTGAACTCGCGAGAACCTTAGGATTCTGGCGAAGGTTTTTTTTACTAAGATTCATTCATTCAATGTGGGAAAGATTTATAAATATATCTACTGAGCAATTACCTGAGAACCAAGCAGCCGCATCATTCGGTTTGCTGGATCATTGCGGAAAGAGTCCTGAAATGGTTACTTGGGAAAGACCAGTGATACGTGTCCAACTTATGGAGATGTCCAGTTCTCCTTATTTTGAAAATTTAATTTGAGCCTCACTTTTTTGTAGAGAATTATTCGGATGTTATCCAATAGTTATTCATATAGCTTTATGGCTAGCACAATTCGAAAAACTCTAATCAATCAGTACGAGATGAGTAACAATATCCATTAATTAGTTTCGAGTCAGCAAAAGTTAAAGCGAAATAGCGACCGGTTTTTGAAATACATCGAGTATACGTATACCAACATGCTTATGCATCTTATGCAAAAGAACATAAATTAGAATAAAAAATAGAGCTAAATTCGAGTTAATTAACATAAATACGTAAGAATTCAGTTGTTTCAAAAACCTGCCGGTATTTCAACGACAAACCGCAAACGGCAAATGGTGCTTAATTTTAACTTCGCGATGTTTCAACGATGAATTAAGTGCCCAAGGATTGTCAAAGCCGCTAGTTCCCTATGCTCGAAGTTTAGTTACAAGGAAATAAACTAAAAAATATAAAACAAACTCCAGCCTAGGCACAATGACTTATGAATTCAGTTGTCCACTATGCGTTTCAGAAACCGGCCGGTAGGTAATTCCCTTTAACCATGTTTCAGAAAGAACATACCAATGTTTTCTTTGAGTTGCTCTGGGGGCGTTTCGTCTCTGCCTGTTTTCTGGATTGTTTTGGTATGCGATAGTCTTCCTAAACATTAACTTCAGTGTTACTACTCTTTCAAAGTTTTGTCGGGCGTCCTCAGCTTCCCATTAGGGATTAGGCAATTAATACACTCCATGGTCACAGTCGCAATTAGAGCCATTAGGGGTCAGGTCCCTGTCTGCCTTACAAGCCCTATTTATTCTTATCACTTAGCATCATAAAGTTCCTAACCTCATTTGAAAAGCTCTTGGCTTGTACATTCCGCGATGGTTTCTGGCGCTTTGTGACTTTCTGAAGTTTTAATTTTGGAGTGCCTTAGCGGTCATTGCCATTAAAATTTGGTATAACGAAGGTTTTCTAAGTTATACGCACGTTGGACACTCTACCCTGATTGTGAACCTTAGGATTTACTGTGGTAATTATTCGCTCTGGGGCCGTTTTAAAAGGAAAAATAATGCAACACTGATTGCAAAAACGTAACGATAACACTTTGGGTCCTGCAACGACTAACCTGCAAGGGAATGATATCCACTACTGGAAGACTTGGCGATTCGCCAAGTTGATCAGTCATGTTAGCGATTAGCCATGACAGTGCACGTGCCGTATCTCCTTCGAGAATGCCCTCAAGAAATCAATCAATAACTAAATGCTATTGTGCCAATCGATGCAACAGGAACCTGACGAGAACTACAACATACCGCGTACCGTGTGACGTAAATATAAGTATCGCAATCTAAGCTCATAAGGGGACAATTCTGATTCGATTGATGTACTGTAGATGCTGATACATAAGAAAATCGCTATCCGAACCACTGCTGTAGTACTGTATCACAATTATTTGCCTGGACATACTAGTGGTGGCAGGAAAACTAAATAATTGCCGAAACCACAAAAAACCGTCGTTGGCCCATCACCAAATGTTTTTTTTTTTACCGAAAAACTATCTGGTGACTGGTTCATGACTGGTTCGTGACGACCAACTGATGACGGTTTTCGATAAAACTTGGTCACGAGTTGGTCACGAATTGGTCACCAGATGCGCAACCACCAATGAACCGTATCCAAATGGGTTCACCCATTTGCATTTCCTATGTATGTGATCAATCGATGAAGTTAATTTCCAACTTACAGGTTCTGCCGTCGTTGTCTCTATTGGATGGTGATGAAGTAAGTCGTGCGTGCTATGCTCCATCTGGAAAACTTCATATTTTCAGTGAAACGTTTGAATAAAGCTCATCTTGCCTTGGTTTACGAAATTGACTCCAGGACTGGGTCGCTATTGCATAACCTATGAGCTATTTACAAAATATGAAAATTGTTATTCTATTGACTCTGGGCTCTGGGCTACTGTATGCGAGTGTATGACATTTTTTTTTATTTCTTCGCCGCTCGTTAATTAATTAATTAATTAATAATCCTATGATTACCGTATCCTGGATCCTCCTGATTCTTGCTTCGAGAGCCTTCGTCTCCTCATAAAGTTTTCTTTCTTCTGCGTTCATTTTAGACGAATCGATATGTTGTTCACGAGAGGTTGGGTGGTTCGAAAGGACCTGTATACTAATTTTGTAAGGAAACGTTGTGAATCTAAAAATTCTTCACCTGATTACTGTAACTGTCAGTGAAATATTCTATTCTATCAATAAGAGCCGTTCCACGACATGTAGGTGGATATAGAGGAGAATGATAGCTCAGTGGGTGACGGCGCGGTTTCTAGGAAAAAGGTTGCGGGTTCAAATCCCTTGATGTCCGCAGACACTGGTCATCAAGCTCACACAAACAAGGATTGAAATTGAAAGTATATGAACTGTAAGAAGCAGAAACCCAACTACGAACTACTGCTACAAACACAAACTCCAAACTACAACTTTAAAACACAAACAACAAACATCAGCGTCAACTTCCAGCTTCTGAATGATCCGTCCGATTCTATTCATTGTACTGTTGATATGACGTGCCGCCTCGTTTGAAATCGCCTTTTGGTGTTTTCTTGTGACCTGAATTAGGAAGATTTATTGTTATAGTTCTAAGCCTTACGATAAAAATCTTATCGCGTCAGAAATCAATATATACTAGTTTATTGATGATATGCAATTAACCCATCTCCACTCAAAAGGCAAACCTAAGACTCTAAAATACACTAAGATTTTGAGGCGTCAGAAATCAATAAATGAATTCAATCCAGCCTTTGATGAATGAACTTTCGACTAACACAGGACACATGTATTTTATAACACAAACTGCACGTTACATTGCTTTCTTTGATTGTCTTTGTGCGTAATAAATTATTATTATTATTACATACACTGTTTTTATTCCATTTTTAAACTAACAAAATCGGAGGCTGTTGCGAACAGAAATCGCGATCCCAACATCTGACGCTTTCCATAAATGGCATGCAAATTTTTACTCACTCGCCACGGTTTCTGGATCCTGGCGCTCATGGCTTTCGAGGACACTTCCTGAGGTTCTGCGATCACTGCTAGACGGAGGTCACCTTCCGCTTCATTCTGAAACAATGAGTTACTGACTGTTGGTTGGAATATTATATAGGAAACTAGCGCAAGTAGCCTTAGGCTTAGGCTTGGGCTTAGGCTGAGGCTCAGCAATAATGACATGAAGAACTAAAAAAAGCTAACTTTAAAAATAAGAAAAACCGGCAAATACCCAGTTTTGACATGCATACCTTTTTCTAACAATAAGCTAAAAATATATATATATGGGGAGTTTTTTATACACAACAGTTGCTACAAGAATATCAGAATCTGTCTATAGAGAAACCTGTTTTTTTTTCTATAAAACAATTTTCCCAGCATATATTGATGCGCTTAATAAAAATTTAGTTCGATGTATTTAATATTTAATCTTACTTCTACATCGATTTTCCTATGGCGTAAGTGCTTGTGTGGATGCCGTCGCGGTTTTCCTAGACCCGAAAGTTCGAGAAAAGCAACTTTGGAATTTGTTTCTTTGTTATTTGAGCTAAAACAACTTTTTAAAGCATTATAACAACCGGTTCTTGATGCTCATGTTGCTTAACTGAATTCCCATTCATGAATATGCTAATGAGTATGATTAGAATTAAAAATCTTTCCTAATTCGACCCCACTTACAATTAGCAAAGATACATAGGAATGCAGTTGTCCAAATATGGATGTTTTTTATGACAACAATACACTTTCTATGGTGACTTTCAGTGACTATTTTCCTGGTTTACGTGTTTCAAACTATAATTTTTATAATTTATAATTCTCATTATTATACAATACAAAGCACAAATAAAAAAAGGTTCAGAAGATTCCCCAATCTAGTATTGCGAGTTTTCAAAAATTTCAAATTTTAATTTCGCGATGTTTCAATGATCAATTAAGTGCCAAAGAACTGTACAAAGCTGCTAGTTCTTGGTGATTGAATCTAAGTTGCAAAGAAATTTAAATAAAGATTTGAAATCCAGCCTGCCACACACACGTACACGGACACACACAGGCACACACACACACACACAAATACACACACAGACACATACAGACACACACACACAGACACACAGACACACAGACACACACATACACACACACACGCACACACGCACACACACACACATACACACACACACACACACACACACACACCGGTCGTTGACTTTGTAATGGTTTGCGCAAGCAACTTCTACCTTGGCGTGGTCGACGCTAACGGACGAGCAGTGGATGTCATCACAGTGGACATTGTGGATTGCACCGTGTCATCTGAATAGCAAACAATCAGGAATAGTATGTTAAAGCGGTGAAACAGCCGGTTTTTGATCCATAGGAGTGCAGTTGTCCAACTCAACAGGCGTTTCCAAAAACGGCTGTTATACCGCTTTAAATTTCAATACCAATATTTTTCATTATACAACTTCATCATGATATAGCTCAGTGCGCTACGCTCCTGTGTATCATAAAAGAAGAGTAGAAAGTTAAACTCTCAATACCCACTTAAAGGAATAATAGCCGGCTTCTGGAACATATTCTGGATAAATTCTATGCCGGAAAAAGATCATAGGTAAACTTTGAACAGTGTATTGTACTAGCCTCTTGAAGAGTAAACTATTTATTTATTTATTTATTTATTTATTCAAATCCGTACCTACAAATCCCATATCCTTGAGTTTTGAATCTAATTCTGCCAAGTCGGTTCCAGAAATCAAATCCGGTGTCCTATCGTTGACGTGTTTTCTATCCATCTTAGCTGTCCCTTCTCCTTGCTTCACTGTTTTTATTGTATCCGGTCTTCTCGTTGTAAAATCCTGGACATTCCTTACTCTAGCAGGGATTCTCGTTGTAAAATAAGCATCGTTCGACACTACCGATTGTCTATCATGTGACGGGAATGAGCTTGGCAACGTGTTCGGAATTCTGGTTCTCATTTCTGGTATTTTCTTCAACACCCTCTCGTTGACGCCTTGTTTAGAAATCACATTCCCAAACCGATCCGTTGTGATAGTTAGATAGGAATCCAAAGGTTTATGTGCATCATTCGCTTCTTTTAGCGGTACCTTCGAATTTGCGCGTATACTGTTCGTGTTGACACTTGGTGAAGTATGTACGACGTCACTGGCTTCGTTTTGCCTAGTAGCAGCAGGCAGCTCGGAATTTCGTAGTTTGTTGAAGTTTATACTTGGTGAAGTATGTACGACGGGCGTAGTTTGAGCGGTGGTGAGCTTTCTTGATGGTGTGGAAGCTGTAGGTATTGGGGTAGTCGGGGGGCTTGTAGTTGTTTCAGGCGTAGTATCTGGTATGTGTTGAGGAAGCTGCTGTGTGCGTTCTTTGATGTCTGGTTCAGTGATAGAAGCCAATTGAGCTCGTTGTTCTAGTAGATGATCTTCACGAAAGGACTGAGCTCGGTGAAGGGGGCGTGGTTGTCGCGTGGCGTGAGTAAATGCTGAAATATGCTTTAAAGGGATCGGCTCACCTTAAATTGTGCCTGTTTTTTTTTGTTTCTTTATTTTCTATAAGGGATAATAAAAATTTGGAATACAAAAAGTAGTGTACTATTTCAGTACTCACGAAGATATTAGGTGATAAAGTGGTGGATCGATCGGCCCGCAATGAAAAAGTGTAATTGTCCTGCCTTGTTTGTATGGGACAATTAACACTTTTTCATTTCTTGTGGTTGGAATTCGAAACTTTAATATAGGTCAGCTATCTGGGCGTGAGCCAAAAATCATGAACTTTAAAGATTGCTTGTCCATAATATGATACAACAAGTATGATGCCCCTTACCTACAGTATTCCTCTGCTTATCGCTCGCTCCGAGACCATTATCGTAATCATCGTAAAGTTGGCTCATCGCCATTTTTCTGTCATCTTTCCACGGATCGATACTGTAAGTAAGCGAGAAAATAGATTAGAAATAAAGGCATTTTCACAAAATAAGTAAGAATACAGTTTCAGTGAAAGCGGCACCTAGGGCCATATACACCACTCGTTTAAAGGGAGTTCCCTTTTTCTCTGCGAGTCTCCCATTAGAATGCTATTTTCTGTCCCCAGCCAGGGAATATTTCCCCGAGGGAATCGTAGTGGGGAATATGGCCTCAGGTCTATGAATATTACGCAGGACAACTACATTCCCATATAGAGTACTCGAAAATTTAGTGCCAGTTGTTCCAAATAATGTACATAATGCATTTGTCCAGTATGTGTTTCACAAACCGGGTTCCGCACCGCTGTAAGCTTAACACGTGGTTTTTGAACAACTGCATTCATCTGTACTTATGCTAAGTGAACTCGAATTTTGCTCGATTTTTAATTCTAATCATATTTATTTGCATATGATGCACGTGAATGCAGTTATCTAAAATCCATTTGAAAAACCGGCTATTATATCGCTAAATGTATGTGCTGCCACCAATTCAGAATACCTGTCGTAATCCGTGACCGGTGTTTGTCTGCCGTTATTTGTTGTAATTTTCGGTTTCAATTGTTCGCATGTTGAAAACTCCTGGAAAATGAAATAAATATATTTATGTCACAAGCATTTCTGTGCAAAACAATCAACTTCCTCAGGGTACTATAATCCAATAGTAGAATAAATTTACCAATCGAACCCCAGAAACCGCTAGGAATCTTACATAGTAAGACAGCCAAGAAATGGCATAGTCGTCGGTCAAGATCAAGAAACTCAAAAAGAAGATAAATATGTAAATGTAAATACGTAAATAAGTATAAATATGTAAATGTAAATACGTAAATAAGTATGTAAGTATGTAAGTAAGTATGTAAGTATGTAGTGTAAGTATGTAATGTAAGTATGTATGTAAGTATGTAAGTATGTTAAGTATGTATGCATGTAAGTATGCAAGTATGTATGTAAGTAATGTCAGTATGTAAGTAAAAATCGAAATAAACCCAACAAATGTGTAATAAGTCAACAATAAGTTACCAACGCTAGATTTTCCCCAATTGTAAGATAGTTATATTTATCAGCACCCCACCAATATCACGAGAACGAATTAAAAAAGGTATCGATTTTTCGATAAGTTTACCTTATTGTGCCCGACACACTTGAATCCTCTTACTGTAGTGCAAGCGCGCACGCGGACGCGTACACCATTTGAGCAAAACGACCAAGGGGACCATTGAGACCATTCGGAGTTCATTACTAAAGAATATTTAAAATTATTCTTAGGCTTAGGCTTAGGCTTAGGCTTAGACTTAGGCTCAGACTAGAAAGCTAAATTCTACCCTCAAAAGCTTGAAGGAAACGTTTTGAAAATGTTGGGGAAAAAAACTATAATATCTTGAAATGTGTAAAGAATAGTAAATATGAAAGAACTCACAATAAGAAAGCTCCACATTTTGTCCTGCTACCGAAACCGCTGAAATATTTTTTTATTACACGATAGAATTGAAACGTTGGTAATTTGTTAATATGCATCAAAAGGAAATACCGGCCGGTTTTTGAAACACATCCATGAACATAAATTAGAATAAAAATTGAGCTAAATTCGAGCAACTTTGCATGAATACGTAGGAATTCAGCTGTCCACGATGCGTTTCAAAAACCGGCAGTTATTTCGCTTGAATAAAGTTTGCTTATATGATAATAACGGTAAAAAGAAAATAGAAGTGAAAAAAGTATCGCATTATTTCTTTAAAATTAGTACTGCATTCCATACTTTTAACCGCAATAATAAAGAACCGCATTCTTTTTGAAACGCATCTTGGACAACTGAATTACTACGCATTTATGCAAAGTTGATCGAATTCAGCTCGAGTTTTTATTCAATTTTTGCCCATTTGCATAAGCTGCGTAAGAATACTGGTGTACTCGATGTGTTTCAAAACGGGCGGACATTTCGCTTTAGTATTCGAAAGACTGACCAACCGCAGTAACACAATTGAGCTAGCGAAGTAATTAATAATCGATAAAAGATAAAGAAAGTCAACAAATGTTTCTTACCTGCGAGCACAGCTAGTAGTATTATTAGCGTCGGTGATGTCATTTAGTGAATAGAGATCCAATATCTTTCAAAACGGTTCAGTGTTTTAGATTTCGCTTTCGGATTGAACTTTTTTTGGATTATAGGAATTTAAGAAAACACGCCAAATATATGAGAAACGTTATCTATGGATAATATCCAGAGAACGCGCCGAAAGGAAACTGAAAATAGGGATAGTTATTATTTAAAGTGGGATACTTGTGCTAAAGCCAGTTTTTAGGCGATCGAGAGCGTAGAATTGTGTGGAGGAAATTAACGTGTACGGATGTGAAATTCTCTGATATATCTTACTAGAAACTAATAAACTAAATAATTTAAAAGAAATTTTTTTTTAAATCGAGTGAAAAGGTAATTCTAGTTAGTGCGTTGGAAATGATGTGTAGTATGAATAAGAGCCACAACGAACACGCGCAGTATTTTTTAAAATTTAAAATGCAGAGCGTAAACCATATTAAATTAGTTCGTCAAATCTTTAGTCGATCGTATTCAGTGAGTTCTCGCGCGGCTTACTAGTAGCAACATAGATTTCAGAGATAAGGTGGGGGTTTGCGGTTGACCTTGTAAGAAAATCCCTGGAAAGTGTCCCAAAATAACTATATTAAAGAAACTTGAGCTAAAATAACAGGCAGCTCCTTAGTTGTGTTAGTTAGTAAGTCACATATTATGAAACGCAGAGGTAGAGTGGTAATCATTGCCGTATGTAATTGTGTCAGGATCGTAGTGCTTGCAACATAGATACATAAAAAATCCAAAAATAAGTTATAATAAAACTACAACACTGTAGTATTCAGATGATTCCGCCTAGTCAACGTCGATGTTCAATAATAAAACTATATATATATATATATATATATATACAAACATAATTGGGAAAACTATGTGGTTAGCCGCTAGCGCTGATTAGGCCAGTCTTTTTTCTCTAAGATTGGGATCAATCCCCTAAGGTTGACCTAACCCACAAGCCCGGAGACAAAAACGCCCTTGAAACAGATTTTCTCCCACGGAAATAGCGATAGAAAATGATAGAAAACGGGGATTTTCACCTAGATCTTGCGCAAAAAAGAAGCCCTGATAATGCGCCAAATGAGCTGATGAAAAGTGAAAATAGAGTACTTTTTGGGGTGGGGTAATTGCGTAACCTTAAAGCGGAACACCGGTCGGTTTTTGAAACATATCGAGTACTCCAGCATTCTTATGCTGCCTATGCAAATGACAATAAATTATAATAAAAATCGGCTAAAATCGAGCAAATTAGCATAAATACGCAAGAATTCAGCTGTCCATGATGCGTTTCAAATCCGGCCGGTATGTCGCTTTAAAGCAGTATAACGACGGATTTTTGAACTGTATGATGGACAATTGCCTACCTATGTATTTATGAGTGAGCTCGAATTGAACTCGGTTTTCTACTGTAGTCATACTCATTTGCATATATGATGCACATAGGTGGTTGACTATTATACCGTTTGAATTGATAATGTTTAAGCCGCGTATTTCGCGGTTTATCCTTGAGCTTGATCAATTTCTTGATCAGAAGAATGCCAAGACTCAAAAGCTTTACTTTGCTTCTAGAGCGAGTCTGTGTTGACGGATCAGATTCAACGGCTCGCGGCGCCCTTCTGGTATGCACAATACCGCAGTAACACTAAACAATTCCGCTCGCTAAACGCAACGCTCCTTTACACCACATTTTGTGTCTCAATACATGACCGCATTTTTTCTTTTACTAACATAGTTTTTATAATTTGAAAAAAATACTCCTCTGGGCGCTTATTGAATACGCTCAATGGCCAGATGCAATAAATATTGAATTAGAGCATTTTAGTGGCAGTCATATTGCGCATGCACCATATTATATCTAACATGCACCATATCATGTCTCACAAGCGCTTCCCTGGCTTGTCCTTGGTCCAGCTCGTTTCCAATTCCCAATTGCTTGCGTCAGCGTCACACATCAACCAATTACGCATATAATTAGTAGAAGGTTACGAGTTTGAGGGTAATCCCTTTGTGGGAATAATTTATTAGATAACATTGTGGTATTTCCTCTTCTGTTGAGGTAATATTCCCAAGAGTCCATTCGAATACAAAATTTAAAGCGAAATACCGGCCCGTTTTTGAAACGCATCATGGACAGATCAATTCATACGTATTTATGCTAATTTGCTGGAATTTAGCCCGATTTTTTCTACTTCATGTCCATTTGCATTTAAGCTGCATACGAATGCTGGGGTGCTCGAATGTGTTTCAAAAACGGACCTGTATTTCGCTTTAAACTGAACAAGCTGCTGTACATCACATCATTTAGTATGTATTGTAATGTAGTGGACCATGTGCCATGTAAGTCATGTCAGACATTTAAAGTGTAGGCTAATATTTATTTTGTTTTCCTGTCACACAGTGTCACACTACGTACTATGACGGAGTAAAGTCTCATTTATCAAACGGAACATTAAACGCGTCGCTCCAAACGTAGCTCGAATTCGAATTGCTTTCTCCGAACTAATTAGCCTTAGTCATAGGGCCAATTGCAATTGCCATTTTGCATGATAGTTTCTCATTTTTCTTCTAAAACATGGAATTTATGGCCTTTATTAATCTTTATTAATTATTAATTTGGCGCGGCACTCTTTTCTTTTGAGATGTGACTGATGAGAGGGCAATGTTTTATATTAATGTATGCACCGAGTATGACCAATTCGAAGCCTTTCTATGTGAGCTAACGACATGAATATATAGTATCTCGCTTTTCAGTAGCTCCCATGACTTGTTCCTAGCATTAAAGCGATATAACACACTGTTTTTGAAACGTACGTTGGACACTTGCATTCTCATACATGGTCTATAAGTGAATAAGACTAGTAGAAAACACTACCTGGGAATTCAGCGTCCAAATTACGTTTTATAAACCGTCTATTATACCACTTTAAAGGATCGCAGTCACTACAAAATCGTCGTTTTTCTTCGAGTTTACTTGTATTTAGTGAAGAATAGAGACAAATACTTTACCAAAACCGAATAATTTGAATTCCAACTCAGGGAATGAACAAGTAGAAAAGTAGTTCTACTTAACTACCGCAGGATCACGAAACGTGTTCATACAACTGCTTCCCGATCGGGAGTATGCAAATTATTTCGGCAAATATCTGCATATTATATCTTTACATATACTGCAAGGGTCTGGAGGCATATCACTGCACGTTTCATAATCCCGGTTAAGTAGAACTACTTTTCTACTTGTTCACCCCCTGAGTTGGAATTCAAATTATTCGGTTTTGG
Organism: Pelodera strongyloides; assembly: GCA_036852015.1. Taxonomy (NCBI): domain Eukaryota; kingdom Metazoa; phylum Nematoda; class Chromadorea; order Rhabditida; family Rhabditidae; genus Pelodera; species Pelodera strongyloides. The sequence goes on along the minus strand of JAANDG010001204.1, from coordinate 28,651 downwards.
TAAAGTATTTTTCTTTATTCTTTAGTAAATTCAAGTAAACTCGAAGCAAAATAATGATTTTGCAGTGACTGCGATCCTTTAAAGGAGGAGGCTCACGAGTTTTAACTGTTCGATTCATTTCCTTTTATCGAAAGAACATCGTAAATAATCATCAATAAAATGCAGAACAAAGCGCGGGAATACACTTTAAAGAAATTATTTAATTTAAGAAAAAAATTTAATTTAAAAAAGCGACAGTATGCTTTTAAAACCACCAGCAAAAAGCAAATATGCACGCAGTGTGCATAACAGTAAATCAGGGGCGCCTTTCTGTTGCACTACAAAATACACAGGCGCATCGAGTGCACTATTTTCAGCAACATATTAGCAGGGTCACCCAGGGTTAGCCCGGTCATCTGCAAGGGGGCAGTTTTTGGCAGTGCCTGAAAAATAACTAGAAACTACGGTAGTTTTCTTTAATTAATTTTTTAGATACAATTTAATTTTTACTTTAAAGTGTATTTCCGCGCTTTGTTCTGCATTTTATTGGTGATTATTTACCATGTTCTTTCGATAAAAGGAAAGGAATCGAACAGTTAAATCTCGTGAGCCTCCTCCTTTAAATCCAGAATTTATGTTTCTGGGAATATTGTTAGGATGTAAAGTCCTGTATATCAGTATATCTCACTAACACTTTCTCATTTGTGATTTTTACTAATGCAAAGACACATAACTCGTTGCTTGTCATACGGAAACAATTTTACAGACTACCTCTATATGTATGTGGATTTTGATTCGAATAGCGTACCATTTTTTTTATTCGAACCTACCTACAACATAGTATGTGACTCTGACTCTGAGGCTCTCACTTCATGACTTAATACTAGTCATTAGAAAGAATTGCATCTAGCTTCTTCGTACACAGGCATCCTTGTGTACTATAAGTAAATAAAGGTGCCACACTTCTTCAATTTCACTTGCTTGTAGCGTGTTTAACTAACTAATTTCGGAATAAAAGTCCAGAGATAATACATTTATCTGCAGCTACCCAGAATTTCTACATATTATTTATCTTTATATGGTACCTTCCTTTTTCTAGTACTCTAGTTTCATTATAGTACATAATGGTTCCCACAATTAAAACTTTTCTTTACTTATTGTTTTGTTTGAAACGAATGATGCATGCATGCAGTGAGATAAAGTTAAAAGTACGCTTCAATAGTTCAGCACATACTGAACAAAGGCAAAACGATCTAATACGCTTTACAATGTTTAGATCCCAAATTTTCCAAGAAATATTTATTGTTTTGTATTTTTATTTTTGCACAACAAGCTTATCTTTGTCTTGTTGGCCAAAGCGTCAATTGCTCTCGCTCGTTTAATGGCCGTACTTTGGGCCTCAAGATCTTCAAGATATGGCCCCTTTTTTGAATTTGAACCACATTATTTCGGTAAAAAATGACCACAAAATCCACGCGCCACAGCACATAACAATCACTTTGGAAATATCCATGGACAACGGATATATGCACACACACTTCGTTAAAGCGGTACAACTGCCGGTTGTTGAAACTACACTATACACATACACTTCTTTAAAGCGGTATAACCACCGGTTGTAGAAACCATACTATACACATACACTTCGTTAAAGCGGTATAACTGCCGGTTGTTGAAACTATTCACCTAGGCTTAGTGGCTTAGTTAAAGCGGTATAACTGCCGGTTGTTGAAACGACGCTGGACAATTGTTTTGCGATATGTTGCATGTAAATGAATATGTATAATTAGTATAATTAGACTAAAATCCCGCTGCATCGCAAATTTATTTGTATACAGTAGATGGGAATAGAGTCCAACACAAGTTTTAACCTACTGTTAGACCGCTTTAAAGTTAGATAAATTGATCATATATTTTTTGGAGTTTGCTCGATTTTACTTTGTTATTGGACGTTGTTGTTTATTGGGTCTTATCTTAAAACATTAACATTGTATATTAAATATTGTTTATCTCGTGAGAATGACACTATAACCTATAAGGAAATAATTTGCTAAATTACCGAAAACAAGGTTATTATTCGTTTTTGATTTGTATGTTCAACAGGAAATGGGCATCATTTTCTTTGTAATCATAAATACCCCATTTGATGGGTTTTATTCCATTTCCTCTTAGGAGAGGCAGATTTATTAGGCTGTAGATGTCCAGATTTAGGAGAAAGATGAAAAGAGAGAGAGACAGAGAATAGAGAGAGACAGAGAGACAGAGAGAGGGAGATAGACGAAGAGAGAGAGAGGATGCCCGGAGAAAAAAGGGAGGTAATTACTGATCTCTCCCTTTGTCCTCTTATTCCTCTCTCTTGTCCTCTCTCTCTCTCTCCTACTATATCGCAAGGAAGAGCTCTCTTTGCCTTCCTTGTATTTTTTATTTTGTTTTGCCGGGCCACTAAGCCCATATCCTTCTTCTGAATGCGTGAATATAATGCGTTTTCCACCGAAGCCCCGTCGTTCCTCTAATTGCTGTAGACAGCACAACAAATTGGTCAAAAATCAAATTCTGCTAATTAGCAATGCTAATTACTACAATCTTTTCAAGTAAAGCGCATTGATGCAGTAACCATATCGTACTGTGCCTGCAATACCTTTTCTTTTGCACTGCAACAATGATAAACAATGGTTTATTTTCCCTTATGGGGTTTCCATGTATGCGATTCGCACTTGCGAAAATGACAAACCGCTGTCCATGTTCAAGTCATTTTACATGCATGTCAACTGCTTACCGTAACCCATGCGAATCGCACGTTTGACATGGTCCTGCAGCGAAAGTGTATTATCAGATCCATACTATTTTAAATAGATCCGTACTATTTTGAAACAGATCCAAACTAGATCCAAAATCGCTGCGGGACCATGTCATTTACATCGACTTGAACATGGACAGCGGTTTGTCATTTTCGCAAGTGCGAATCGCAAACATGGAAACCCCATTACATATTCAGCATAAGCTTCTTGGTAATTCTAGACTCCATCTTCCTCGCGAGAAAAATGCAGAGTACAATGTTTTGTTCTGTATTTGTACTGTATTTGTTTTCACAATACCCCGTAGCTTGCATAGCCATGGCTTGCAAGAGTTCCATAGATTACACAATATCATTTTGAGCTGAAGACCAGGGGACAGGCCTGAAGACACAATTGCTATACAGCTATACAGACAGACTAATTGCCTAATTAGCATACAGGCAAACCTTCGGTCCGCTTCAAAATTTCCTTACCGCTATGGGCTTTTGAGGTTCTGATCCTGGTCGCTGAGGTTTCGGTTCAATAACTACCTTAGCCTAAGAATAAGCCTAAGCCTAAGCCTAAGCCTAAATAACTAAATCCCCTGCCCGGTAAAAGTGTGTTATCTGCGTCCAAGGATTCAAACGGACAAGAGCTCCACTTCACAAAAAAAAACTCAATTTAGTTTTGCTCTCCTTGCCCAGTTTATGATTGAGTTTCCGTCGAGTTTCCGCCTGTTTTTTTACTATTACTTCACGTTCGTTTTCTCAATTTGCCCGCAAAACTAACAAATCAAAAACGAATGGCAATTATGATACGAAACCAAATAAATAGAAGAAACCAAAACAGAAATTGAAGGGATCTTTTTTTTTAATTTTGAAGAGCATATATACAATTTTCCCATAAAATTAAAGCGAAATGACACCCATTTTGGGGTTTTTTAACCAAAAATAATTTAAAAAATTCTATGAACGAAAATAAACATAAAAAGAAACACAAATAAGTGGATCATGGAGAAAAAGTTTAATAAAAAATAGGCTTAGTATGGAAATATTCGAATCTGCGCTAGCGTCAAGTTAAAAATAACAAGCGGCTAGCGCACTTCCGGTTTTTGTTAGAGAACAAGCATACACTCCGCGCTGCATCCAAATGACGAAATATTGTCAAAATTTCCAATTTACAAGTAAAGAATGGGCGTGGTTATTATTGTGGCGAACGCGATGGTACTTCCTCCGCCCCTTTTTGTAATTTCTGACGAATTTTTTTGGAGAGAGACCGCCATTTCGCTTTAAGGTTTTTTTTGGAGAAAACACCATTTCGAGCAAATTTTTAATTAGTTTTTTTTTGAAACACCCATTGGGGAGGGAAGAGAGAGATAGAGAGAGAAAGAAAGGAGGGAAAGAAAGAGAGAGAGAGAGAGAGAGAGAGAGAGAGAGCATGGTATGAAAGGAAGAGGATCTAGAAGGAAAGGAAAGGAGACTACGGTGTATATTGTTATTCTTCCTCTATAAATGCCAGCCTTCTACAAACTGCGTGTTATTGCCATACCATACTTTAAATGCCATGCAGGTAAATGAGTACTTTGTCTTTGACTTAATTATATCCTTCTATTTTTGTGCGCAATCATGGAGTAAACCAGTACACTACTACAGTGAGCGTTACTGATATGTTACTGATCTATTAATGACCACGACCGTAGCAATTTGAGAATAGAAGCAATTCCAATCTTATTAATTAACTCAAAGAAAGAACTATAGAACTGCAAACCCTGCAAGATATAATTATATCCATGTTTTATAAACAACCATACGGTAATTCAATGTAATAGATGGCCGAAGGCTCTGCACGGTCTCCTGATTTTATTAACGCTCTGCATCGGCTCATGGCAGAAGCTGAGATTGGTAACTCTATCACTCTCTCCCTCTCTCCCCCTCTCTCTCTCAACTTGTCTTGTATCTCCTTTTCTCTCTCTCTCTCAACTCCTCTTGTATCTCCTTTTCTCTCTCGCAACTTCTCTTGTATCTCCTTTTCTCGCTCTCCTCTTCTTCCCATCTCTCCCCTATTTCTCTCTCTCTCTCTCCCTCTCTCTCTGTAACTCTATGTATCCCCCCTCTCTCATAACATCTCCATCCCTCTCCAGATGTTAAATTTGATTCCATAGTACAAGTGCCATGCATCAACGAGTAATTCTCCAACAATATGACGAATCCTTCTATTTTTTCCCTAATGTAGTTTATAAGAACAACAAATTTATTCAACTTGCTATGTTTGTTTTACTCCTTGACTTGAGGCGTATCGGCAGCACATACGTCGGTATTATGCTAGGCGTATATTACTTATTACCTTGTTATCAGCCACGTAATCCCATTATGATTTGTTTAACCTACTTATTACTTATTACATATAGATTACCAAATCCTGTAGTAGGTTTCCCACCTAAAAATCCTGAATATCGTTTTGCGCTGGCCACAGAAGTTAGATAAAGATGAAGCTAAATTTGGCATGCAAGCGGCAACCTTACGGCGTGCAAAGTGCTTCTTTTGGCAACGTGGTGGCGTGCAAAGAAGCACGCGGGATGGAAATGGCGTGAAACTTTGCAAGTCAACATTTCCGTACAGAAAGGACGTCAATTAAAGCCACAATCCACTTCATCGTGCTTATTGTCAGTGAAATTTAACTATGCAAACTTTTCTCTAGTTGTCGTCAAAATATTCTACTACGTAGAATTATATTAGAGCTGAACTTTGGCATTCGAGTAGGAAACGGAAGCTACGAGGAACTCAAGCGAACATCGAACGAGGAAGGGTTGGAATTTTGGAATCAATCTGGGAGAGAGAGAGCGAGAGAGAGAGAGAGGAGAGAGAGAGAGCGAGAGAGAAAGAGAGAGAGAGAGAAGAACACATATATGATGGCGATCTCATGGAGGTGCTGCTAATCGTGTAAACCACTCGAAGCAGGGCCGAACGTTTCTCGTTTCGTGTTGACCACTGTTGGACAAGAGAGGTGACCGAACACAACTATATTCGAATCGTGGAAGTCATCCCAAGCGATAACAGGCTCAATTGGATTCCGTCATGCTCAAAGCGGCATAACATGCTGGTTTTGAAACCATTGTAGACGTTCATTTGCATGGATCATACGTTAAGTTCTGTGCGTTAATCTTCCAGCATACACATTTCACAAACCACGTGTCATCCCTCTTTAAAGACCGACTGCCGAAAAGTGCCCCGGTAAAGGCTTGAAATTTAATTCGATGTGCTACTTACAACTCGGACCTTTAAAATTGAGGGAGCCAGGATCTCGCGGCACAGATTTCTCCGCGAACCGCCCAAGTTTCATCAGTGATCCGAAAGGCTATTGGTTAAGGAAATCTAAGAGTCTAAGAGTCCACAAATAGGTAAGCCAAGAGTTCGAAAGTCCTTTTCCTTATTTTTTGCAAACTCGTGTTTCATGCATGATCGGCCAGGGGTTATGTAAGTGAACTAGAAGAGCAGTGTATATATATGCCTACTTCATACTATTGTCTCTGGCGAATTACCCTGGAACCCAGTAAGAGTAAGTGCAGTCTAGTAGTCTAGTTCCTCGTTTGTTGCATATATATATATATGCCAATGCCGAAATGCAAAAGTAAAATGACCTATTAAAATACAAACTTCTTTAATGCCAGTTAGGTCTTTCAGGTTTCCATAAATTATATAAATAGTCTAAAGAATGCTTTTGTTTTGCTCACACGTAAACTTATTCCCTGGTGACCTGCACTTTACGTAACTTATAAAACTTGCAAGTCTGCAAGTTACACTTCCATAATATATATTTTATAAGATATTGGCAAAGTATTATTTATTAGTTACTCTGACTATTATGCTAGACTAAATTTAGCCACGTATCTTGACATTTCTGTACTATATTGTTCATGCCAATGCATATAAGTGTCGCTATTCTTGAGCAAAAATATGTTTGCGACTTTAATTTTTGAGTTGTTTTGTCTTGCCCTTTCAAAGCTGAAATTGCATTTCCGATCCTAGATTTATTTACTCGAAGAGTGCAAGTCAGCGTAAGTGACGCCGTAAATATATGCGTAGAGTGCATTGCTATCTGCCCACTATATAGCTAGATTCAAATTTGATTACCGCTAGTGGTGGAGTTTGGCTGGGTATATGCTTGTTCATTTTGATGTAGGACTGGCAGCGATCCTGTCCGAGGCCTGTTCCACCAACATTTCAGGGCGCACGGAACTTCCGTGCGCAAGTAGTCCGCGCTACTTGCGTTTTCACCAACATTACAGAGCGCGCGGAAGTTACGTGCGCACGGAAAGTTCCTATGTTCCAACTATGCTGGTATTTCGAATGACCTAGATACCTGCCCTTATGATTAGGTACCCATGAAAGATGGCTTGACAAAAATATGGCGAGGCAGCCAAACTCCAAACCTTATGTCAGCGCGCTTGATTTGCTGTAATATTTCCAAAAGTGTTTTCCAGTAAACCGAAAAAGGAAATACTGGGTGACACCGAGAATCTAACAAGATTGGAAGTTAAATATTCGGTAAGGTCCATTTTCAGCAGCGAATGGAACCCTTCATGGGTCCAGTGCTTGAGCAGCCAGCCCCCGTTTAGACATTGTTTTTTTATTTTCAGCTTCACTGGTAAGTTCAAAATATTATATGCTTATTGGTCTCAATTTGCAGACTACCTTTTGATCTTGTTCTATTTATTAATAGTGGGTCTAAATCGGATGTATCCATTCAATCTGATCTTCCAAAGGCCACAGTAATTATGACATATTTAAGCCTTTAATAAACTACTTATATATTTGTACTCAAATGTCACTAACTTTTTTCTGAGAAATATCCCCCACTCATTACTTGATTATTAGATAAACTCTGGGAAGATGACATACGAAAATGCACAAAAAAGTTGTCTTATAGTTTGATTTAGGGCTTACTACTTGGCTGATTTTGTGCTAAATTACTTCAGTAGAGTGACCTTATACTTTTCACATGTACAAGTGTAAAAAGATAAACGTGGTCTCAACTACGACTACGCCTACTACATACGTATTCATACAGATAAGAGATGATTTGTCTTGTTCCTTTCAAGACGACCTTGATCTTCTTATAATAATATTTTATATAATATATATATGTGTGGATGATGATATTTTCACAGTTTCTCCTGCTTTCCCCTACAAAAACATACTGTGTTCGAATCAGTGTTCATTGTATTTTGCAGTCTATTTTTTCCTATATATTAACTTGCAAAAGCGCCAGAATTAGCCTTTTCCCTTCAATTCTTGATAAATTTTCTTTACAGCCCCCGCATATTACATGTTTATGAATGAACTCTAATTGATTAAAGGTACTGTGCAATTAAGGGTACTTTCGAAAATTAACATTTTTTATTCTCTAATGGCTTTTCTATAGCAATTGCCCTTCCAGGGTTTAAAAGATCAGACAGCTAAATCTGCTTTCTAAAGGGCTTTATGTTAGTACCCGATGAAGTATTTATGCGGTTTTCTCGTCCTACGTAGAATATGTAAATTCGAGTAACTTCCGCATTATATCAGTTTTTACCGTGTTCTGGCTCTCTGATTCGATTAGATAAAGTTATTAGAAATATGCAAATCAAGAAAAAAAAACATTACAGCAATATGAGCCCACATGGAAAAATTACAGTAATATGAATGAGCCCACATGACGGATTTCTTTTTATGCTAATATTGTCCGCAGTTTTCTTATAAGCTGCCGAAGTGTTTCATTGAATTATTATAGTTCAACTTGTATGTATTTTGAAAACTCGAAAACGGTCACCACATGGGCAAATGGTCGGCAAATGGTCGGTATCCTGTCACCGTTTTTAGGCGAAAAGCATTTGTTGACCGGCTACAGACGGTTTTTTGTGCTCCGGGAAATCATTCCCTTTTCCTCTGTAACATAATACGGATACAATTTTCCGTGTAACACATAAGTAATATAACAATGTAAGTGTAGTCCGCGAATATTTACGAGAATATTGCTTATTTATTAACACAACGCCACATTATTTAGATGAACTTCTAATTGCATTGACATTGCTCATTCTTTGTCCTTTTATTTATATTTGGTGTGTATTATATTCATTTATTTTTAACGAGGAAATTTACCCCATGTACTTGAGACATTCACAAACATACTTGAGGTACATGTAACCTTATTAGGACAACATATTAAATTACCAGGTCGTATTTTGTGGTATGTTATGGTCGTGTGCAATATTTTTATTTATTTGTTAAATACACCAAAATGGGCAAAAGATAGCATCCGGATCCGGGGATGAATAACACTTGGTAGGTGCATAAACTGCTAAAGTGTATTGCCACCAGAAGAAAATGTCCATCATGACCATTATCACAATATTACCGTTTCGGTGCGATTCCTGAGCGGTTTCGAAGCAGCTCACGAGCGATTCCAGAGCAGCTCTGATTGCCCAACTAGTCATCCCCGATGAATAGCAATTAACTATATCATCCCTCAATCAGTAATTCTACTAATCTTCTGACTGCTCTTTTCACTTAAAAACCGTCCTCTTGGCCTAAAGAACAATCATTTTTGGTGCTAATTTCCCAAGAGCTTCTAAAACCGCGATGGCTTTAAAAAAGGAGGAGATTGCACGTGACTTTTATTCGACATTAATTGGGGCTATTTTTTCATCATCACACGATAATGTTCTTTTTTAAAGAAGTGTTGCTGCACCTTGATTTTATTAGAAAAAAAAAACATATAGTTGCACACAGACACGTCGAATCTCTTTTCAAATACAAAAAATTGTATATGGTAAAAAACAAATTTCTACTAATTATTATTACGACATTCTTTCCCTAGTAAAAAGTGGCATCCTCTCAAGTTCCAACGTCTAACAAACTAAATTCAGGTTCCGAAATTCCGAACCGTTCTGCTTTCAAATGTTCTTGTCACAAATAGTCTATTTTAGTCAGAATTAGTCCAAAAAAAGGCGCAATTGTGGGACAAATTGCATTGTTTATTCTTATAATTGTGTTTTTTCTGCTTCCAGCGAGCGTGCTTGGTTATTTTCGGATTAGTGAGAAAGAAAGAGAAAAAAAAGGACGCAATGAAATAATTATTGTTACATTCAAAAGTCTTCTTGCATGCAACGAAAAAGTGTTTTTGCATGTGTTTCAGTAGAAAAATTCCTGAAGCGTTCGGTGTGATGAGACAGCCATACATCTGAATTCCCACGTATTGTATGCTAATCGTATATACTAATTTTTTTGCTTACCGTTCTGTGCCGGAAGTTTCAGACAGAGGGCACAAAGTTTGCATACAATACATTTGTATATAATATATTCGCAAGCGAAGCCACATGTCATATCACTTGTTTATGATTACAAGATTACTCATACCATCCGTGCAACATATTGTGCTAGAAATAAAGAAACCTTTCCGAGTACATGTAGTTACTCCAAGCTTTTTACGTTAATCGCTTGCAAATTTTGCTAAAATTTAACGTTTTCTAAATGTTTATACTTTGGAATTTAGATTTGTAGGCTTGCATGATGCATTGCTTATGATTTGAAAAAACGTATTGCATTACCTACCTATAAAGGATCTTGCACGAAACGAGTCAAATGCTGATGATACAGTATTGAACCAGCAGTTCCGTTTAAAAACCCATTTGGATAAAATGGGGAAACTACCGTAACACAAAAAAAAAGACGAATATTAATTTGGCTATTTAGCGCCAGAACTGTGCCAAAGCAGAGCGAACAACTTGCCGGGTCCCTACCCACTTATCGCGCCCCTCCTTTGGTTGCCTAATTGTAAGATCGTTTCGAGGTGTATCCACTATTTCACACTCATTGCGGAGCGTTTCATGTCTGTCGTACTCTTTTTATGGCCAATTTGACTTCAATTACACTTTTATTCAATTTCTTTTATAATTGCGGCAATGAAGCCTTTTCGTGAAGTAAGCTGACTTCACAACACTAAACTACGGTACCTGTTCGGATTATGTTCACTTACTTTTTCGTTTTGTAAAAATTTTTAATCCCAATCAGTGCCATATTCAATTTAGTTAGTTTGAAAGATTATTTTTATAATTTGTATTATTTATTTAAGGTGCTGTTCTTATGTGTTCTTTAGTGACTGGTCAAGATTTTAAGCGGTATTATGGCCGGTTCTTGAAACGTATTTTGGATAACATCATTCCCCTATGTTGTATGCAAATGACTACGGCATACGAATCGCGCACTCTCGCGCAGTCATTTGCATACACGACGTGGGAATACAGTGTATAGTGTCCAACATGCCTTTGAACATCCGGCCATTACGTCCATTTAATTATATTATATACTACTTGTGCCTTCATTGTCTCTTGTTTGTCTGATCAAGAATTGAACATAATAATCTATCATAATGGTCTGCATTTTTTGTAAAGCACACTTTGAATAGTTCTTTTGTGTATTGAAATGAGAATGTGTTTTGCACTTGGTGGCCCTTTCAATTTAAACAAGTGATATAGTTTGGTCCTTCTTTTTTTTCTAATTCACGTTTTATTATCCTCTGTTTTAGCTTAGCTGTTTATGTTATGTATGACAGTAGAGAGCTTGGGGCGTCATATATTTTACTATGAAGCGGTATATCACGCGGTTTTGAATCTTGTACATGCTGGAGAAAGGCGTTCCCAGGTCCCAGGTTTCAGGCTATTATTTACAAAATGTTCTAAGCTGTGCCGGAAAAAAACGTTCGTTTCAAAACCACGTGCTATTCCGCTTTAACACATTTTCCTCGAGAAATTACCTCATTGTTTTGCCATTTTTTACGGCCACTTTAGGCAAAATCTTGTTTTCTTTTTGTTTCTGGTCTTTGCAGAAAACAAGGAGAAATGAATTCTAAATAAGGCCCCGATGCGTGGTGTTTTGTTTTATGACGGAAAATATTATTTCTCAGGTTGAAATACTCTTCTAATAAGCTAGGTGTTTCCTTGCTTCTTGGAGCATGACATGTAAACAATTGAGGATAGGATATAATATATTATCAATATTAATGAATATTATCAATAATAAACCTACACGAAGGAACCTACACGTGATGAGTAGCAGTCGCTCTCTCACTCTTTCTTTCTCTGCGGGACTGTCTTCCGAAAGTCACTAACTGCCAATACCTCGTTGTGTCCCTTTCCTCATCTTCTGTATTCTATGCTGTCTCTCCCACTCTCTCTCTCACTCTCTCTTTTTATCTCCCTCTCTCTCTCTCTCTTTATCTCTCTCTCCCTCCCTCTAGAAAAAACCAGCAATTAAATATGGGATTACTTGTGATTCCTTGGTGCATGAGTTCTTTGAAATTTGCTCTTGATCTATAATAAAGGGAGGACTTCGGATAATAAATGTGTGCCTCCTAGACATAGATGACTTTGATCTCTCCGGAACTTTACTATTTCCTCTTCTTTGTATTTCCCCCCTTTTTTAATTAGTCTGTTCGTTATTCATGTTTTGTGGATTCATTTCTATGGGGGATTTCCACACATGTTTACTGGGCTTCTAGTGTCTGGCTCTAATTTAAGTAACATTTTTTCCTCAACTAAAATCTTCCTTGTGAGCGAGAGCACGACAAACATATCCATATGGTACACACCATATGTGATATTGTCACGTCACCAATAGGGTACCAGCACCAAAAAAATATTGTATTCTAGAAAGCACGAAAATAATACCTGCAAAGTCCTATTACCGTCGTTTCGTTCGTATTACTTGAGGTTGAATTCAATATAGAAAAGAAGGATAGGTACATGCACCATAACAGCGTAGTTTCTTTTTGACTTTCTCTGTGCCGACTTTCTCAAAATGTTGTTCTGTTGAATTTTGGATTTTCTGCTCTGTAAAAAACTAACGCACTTATTCCCAGAAAAAAATGGTTCACAACGAATTATTTCTTTACTTCATATGGCATATCATATTGTGTCATGATGGCCGTGTCATGATGTGTCGCTGAAAATTCCCAGTGATTTTCATTGCCATTCTCTCAGCTCCGCTTTGACTTGGCAATGTTCCCAATGACACCTCCATTTAAATTCCAACTTTTCAGATGAACGCTTCAATACCATCGGATTTCTCCCATACTTCAGCAGCACCCGACTTTTCCGACGCCGAAGTTGAACCGACCAAAGACTACGTTCAAATTATTCTCTTCGTTTTATTTGTCATCATCGGATTGCCAATAAATGTGTCCACGTTCTTCTATATGCTCAAACGATATCGACACGCCAAGAGCTTCTTACTCCTGCTACATATCCATTTGAATATCACCGATATATTGGTGAGTGGCTTACTTTTTGTCTGCCTTGCCATTATGTGTCTTGAGATGTCATGGTGTGTCAATGTAATGTTGGTGTCATGCTACGTTATAGGGTGTCACGGCCATAAGGTGTCATCATGATGTAGAATTCGTCATTAACAATGATGTGTCATAGGGTGTCACAGTGTGTCATTGTTTACGTCTTATATTTACCAGTCTAGAGATTATATCGAGGTATCTTATTGTCAGAGCTTCTTTTTCTAGGTGTTAGGCCCTTCTACGGCCGGCACTCTGATATGGAACGTTACTGGACAGTGGCTAGCCGGAAACTACATGTGCAAGATCATGCGTTTCGTCGATATGTTCAACTTCATGGCAAGGTATTTTATACATGCTTTGTGAAGAGTGAAGATTATCGTGCCTCCTTACGTGCCTCCTAAATGTGTCTGAAGTGCCTCCTAAATGTGTCGTAAACAATGACATACTGTGAAACCCTGTGACACATCAGCATTGTTAATGGCGAATTCCAATGACTTAATTGCAGCTACACAGTAAATATACGATGACAAGTATACATTACACGGCTAAACAAAGCTAATATCTGTAATGGGGTTTCAAAGTATGCTGAAAATTCACCGTATTTTGGAACTACACGAGCATATTTTTTAATTGTTCACGTTATCTATGCAGGTTTCGTGCAAAAATACGGTAGTATTGACAGAATACAGAATCACACCGATTTTGTGGGGTACTGAAACACCATAAAAGTTTGAGCGTGGTATTTTTATAACTCTGCATAGTATTCGGTAGTCGGTGGTTGATCTGGTACTACTCTATATTCCACGATAATTTAACGAATATGTCTTCCTCATTGCTCGTGCTCTACTTCTAAAAAAAAACTTTTTTGTCACGTACGCGTTGAATACTTTGCTCTCATTGAGCTCAATTGTTCTTTTGGCCGGTTCATCACAGCACTCATTCATATATATTAACGCTCGGCGAAACTAATTAGTTGGGGTCTCGGAAAACGAATTGTGGAACAGAGAGAGGCAGAGAGAGAGGCAGAGAGAGAGAGAGAGAGGTAGACACCACAGACAGAGAGAAGTAGAGAGCGGAAAAAATAATAGTCTTCTTTATAATTAATACGATGAGACCTCTAACAAATGAGCGAGCGACACGGGACATATCGAGACGCGGAGACCAATTTTTCGCGTTTAATGCCAATTTGATGGATGATTGCATGAGGGGTCAGACTTAACAAAATGGAGAGCTAAATGGAGAGAAGTACATTACCTCAGAATGTAGCAGTGGCTAAAATGTTCGCCGCCCCGACGATGGTGGACGGTGGAAAGCGAAATACTGGCGAAACTTGAAGCGAAATACTGGCGAAATACTGGCGAAAGCGAAATACTGGCGAAACTTTAAAGCGAAATACTGGCGAAACTTTAAAGCGAAATACTGGCGAAACTTTAAAGCGAAATACTGGCGAAACTTTAAAGCGAAATACTGGCCGGCTTGTGAAACGCATCGCGTACCTGCTTTCTTATGTAGCACCAGTCGGCTACCGCCGCCTGAGGCGTCTTTCCAATATTCGCTGATGGTCGCTATGTTTCACTGGGCTCTATCTATAAGTAGAGGCAACTCTTTCTCGCAAGAATAGTTTCCTGGGGAAAGAACTTAGTTTCTGTTGACTATATTTCTCCTAAATTGTCTGCAACTTGCTCTACTCTAGGACATCGAAAAAATTGCCAAAGCCTAAAAGCAGCTTAATATCGCGTGGCTGATACGCCGCAATGTTTCTCTGGGCTATATAAGTTAGGAGGAAACATTTCTATCCAAAGAGTCTCCAGTCTTTCTTTTTCTTTTTGAAACCCATACCAATATTGAACACGGGTTAGAACTTAGTTTCTGTTGACTATATTCCTCCTAAATTGTCTGCAACTTGCTGGACTCTACAATATCGAAAAAATTTCCTAAAAAAAGGAATGTGCCTGGATGATACGTCGCAATGTTTCGCTGGGCTATATAAGTTAGAAGCAAACATTTGTCTGAAGGAAATGGTTTCACTTTTGTTATTTTCCTTTTGAAACCTACACCAATATCAAACACGGGGATATAACTTAGTTTCTGTTGACTATATTCCTCCTAAATAAGGACCGGCGCCACGGGGAACATCAAGTTGAGCACACATCGATGCCATTGACAGGGAATTATTATAATTGCGAATATGCTTCTTGAATTGCATGGAACAGGGATCTCGGCCTACTTGCCGCACAATCGCTCGAACGATACCCCGCAAGCATTCTGTATATGGCAGCCTTTGTAGCGTTCACTGGGCGTTCCGCAGTGGAGGTGCCCTGCTGTGGGTGTTCTTTGAACTCTATCGCTCGGCATGTACTCCGCGCCCTTGGTGTACATGCAAACTTTTGTGTGGTGCTCATGTGAGCGCTCCACAATGGCGTTGCACAGCAAGTGGATGTTCCTTGAACATTATCGCTCGGCCGATACTCCGCTTCCTTGGAGTATAATGCAACCTTTTGTGTGGCATTCGTGTGAGCCATCCGCAATGGCGTTGGTGAGTATATGCAGTGAGTGTATGCAGTCTGCGAGTGCGTAGCTCAGGGCTGGATTCTCGTAGGTTGCTCAAGGTGAGGATAATCTCACGTTGAAAGGCAATAGAAAATTTTTGTAAAATAAGAGTAAATAAAGCATTAGACGAAAAAGCGTGATTTCAAGTTTTCAAAATTGGTCGTTCTTTGAGTTTTGTGCCGTGAGTGTTCTTTGAACCCTTTGTGCCGCAGAAACGCCCGAACGATACACCACACATATTCCACATATGCAGCCTTTTTTGGACGTTTGTGACAGGGGCGCTCGGGAAGTGAGATGGCTCAGTGCACGGGAACGTGAACTACTGAACCAATCCTACAACCTGAGCGTAACGCACATCATCCAAACGTACACTCAAACAAACGCACAAACAAACAAACAAAGCTCCCAACTTTATATAATAAGATATGCAAACAAGCAAAAAATGGAATAAAAAAAACTAGACCCCAATTAGACCCCACGTTGCATAAATGCATAGGAATGCAAGTTCTTGAGATGTGTTTCAAAAACCGGCCGGTATTTCGCTTGAAGTCTTAGGGACTTTTAAGGATGGACTCTAAGGATGTTTTTGCAAAATTTGCATTGTGGCTTCTGATGTAGCTTAGCCCGTTAACGTCGGTTAACTCAAATATTACAGCTCCAACATCATGGTCTGTATCGCAATCTACCGACTATACGCATTGAGGTAAGCCCTTTTCCTTATTCGTTTTTGTGGGAACACAAATAAAAAAAACTAACCACAGGAAAACACGTTCGGCTTTTTGAATCATTCAGAATTTTGTGATCAAAATTAAAATAAAGCTTCTGAATGATTGATAGAGAGAGAGAGAGAGAGAGAGAGAGAGAGAGAGCAAAGAGAAGAAGGAACACCATCTTTGCTTCAGGTATCCATTATGGGTGTCGGCAGTGGGTCACAGTCGTGTACCCCGTCTTCTCGTATCCGCCTGGGGTATGGCTGCACTCTGTTCAAGTCCACAATTATTCTTATGGCGACAGGTATTTTATCATTTCCAAATAATTTTTTTAATATTGTCTGCATGACAAAGAACTTTGGATTGATTAACTTTTACAAGTTTACCACTGGGTAAAATTCATCATATTGTGCTATTTGTCTGAAAATTGACCAGTCAGTTGCAGACCGTTTACGCAGTAACCGTTTATCAACGGTATAGTTTCAACTATACACCGCAAGTTTCAATTGCGGTGTATCCCGCAGCGTAACTGTATTTTCTTTAGTTTATAGTGAAGATTAGTTGCAAATAACTTTTTTGTTTCAGATTGAGATCGATGATAAAACATTATGCGTAAACTATTGGACAGCAAAAACACATGAAGAAGGTAGCGCCGTGTACTCGGATGAAACTGCGCAGCAGGTATAGTTAGTTTAGTATGTAATGTATACAAAGCATTTTTCTGAAACTTAAAATTTTAAATTTTGTTTTACGCTTCAAAAGCGTGCACCTTTATTCAAGGTCAAATTCAAAGTTTGCTTATGAAATGTTCCGCAGAGGTCCTGAGCGTAGGCGACGAGTTCCAGATGACAAATTGCTCGACGTCTTCGGGCTAGGGCCAGACGTATACAGTAATCAAGATCGTTTAGGGTGTTTTTTTCACTTGAACGTTACCCATGGTTTGTGTACTTTGCTTGTTTATCGCTCAAATAAATGTCATTTGCTCATTTTTCAGATAATTGCCTACAATGTCGGGCAAGCGGTTGTAATGTTCTACATTCCCTGTGCTGTGCTTATCGTCTGCTACGTGCTCATTTTGAAGGTGAGTAAGGTACTTGAGCAAGGGTCCCGAGAATCACTGTAGATTTTTCGTTTAGAACAACAATTTAAAGGGATATGGTACGTGGTTTTGTCTCGGAAGGGCACATAATTGAAATCTGCTCATGACATATGATAAAACAATTGCTATGAATACGTTCATAAACCACGAGTATATGGCACTGTATATGGCACACCGCTTGAATATAGGAAATATGATATTATAGCCATTTTTTGCTCTATAAAAGACTACACCAACTTCACAAAGCACAAACACCAAACTACAGTAGCAGCATGATATGATATACCGTATTATTCAGGATATCTACGCCACGTTGAAGTACGATAATGACTCGACCAGCGTACTATATATGGCAGAGTGGTCACGATTTAGTGCGTGCCGTAAATCCAACTCGCCTAAATTAAAGGAGGAATCCGTGGGTGAGTGGTTATTATAATAATTAATTAATAATAATGTTATGATTCTTCAAAACTTTTTAGACACTTATAAAAATAGAAGGTGCACTTTGCTTCTGCTGTACACAGAATTAATGCGTTTTGTTGGTTCTTGAAAGAATGCTGCATAAATTAAAAGAAATGAAAATAAAAACCTTTGTTAATAGGTATTCAACAAACTAAAGTCTAAATAGTCATATAGTGGTGTGTAATGTCAACAAGCACAAAATGCGTTATCTACGTATTGTTAATGATTTTCTCTTTGTTTTAGTGGCTCTTCAACCTCGATACTCATTACGTGGACAAGATCGTCTACAAAAGGCAAAAGTTCGATCACTAAGGATAACTTTACTCCTTATACTGTGCTATGTTATCACATGGCTACCGTATAATATGCTAATTTGGTGCGTTCTGTTTCTTTTTACTTATGGAGCTTGTAAGTATGCTGAAAATCTACCGTACCTTGCTTGGAATTACATGAGAATATTTGTATTATTTTTTATATTAAATATTCATGTTTGTGCAAAAATATTGACAGAATCATGCAAGTTTTTTGGCATACTTTACTTACAACCCCTTATAAAATACTCCAAGAAAAGAGCAAACACAGACACTTTACATCAATAAGACTAGCATTTCAAACGACACACCCCCTGCCATTTCTTATATATTATACCAGCCGGCTACGCCGCCCGAGGCGACTTTCTAGTAAATTTACTTTATTTTATGCATACGTAAGACGTAGATTAAAAATCAGTTAAAAAAATTAGGGGAAGGATCATATGCTAATCCTCGCTTCGTACCTTCTTTTGTTGCTCTAGATTTGCATGTTCTTTGTAGTTTACACCTAGTACTTTGAGCGCCGCGGAAACGCCCGAACGATACACGGATACACCACACATATTCCATATTTGCAGCCTTTTTTGGACGATTGTGAGAGGGGCGCTCGGGAAGTGAGATGGCTCAGTGCACGGGAAAGTGAACTACTGAACCAATCCTACAACCTGAGCGTAACGCACATCATCCAAACGTACAATCAAACAAACGCACAAACAAACAAACAAAGCTCCCAACTTTATATAATAAGATTTTAAGTGATATTAAGCCAGTTTTTGAAACGTATGTTTGTGTTATATAATATGCAAATGATTATCACTAAAATAAAAAAAACGCGCTTATTTTCATACACATCATGGTAATACAGGGTCCAAAGTTCTTCTCAAACGGATGTTATACCGCTTTAATAATCAGAATTCTGTTCCAGGCTGATGGTATACGATCTGAATACCTATATCCGAATCGAGTCCTCCTTCTACTTTTTGTACTGTCTTGTCTACTTGAATTCCGTCATCAATCCGTTTATATACGGTAGATGCGAGGGACTCAAGTTACTGTGCATCTGCAGGCGAGACACAGAGAAGGGAAGCTGCTGTACGGGACGGCGATAAGATATTGATTACTTGTACTTGTATTTTTGCTTACTTATTGATTGGGTGTAATAAATGTAATTGAAACCTTATATTTTATGTGAAGTTGAACTATTGGCAACATAACGTACGGTGTATAATAAACCTACACGTTATTACAGGAAATACATGTAGAAATGGCATTTAAGCATTGGCATATATTTTTTCTATACTAATTTACCCAAGTGTACGGTTCATAGGCTTCGGTGTTTATGTTATGTTAGAATACGGCACTATGCTTCTTGTTAGCGACACCCAGCCTCACTCAAAGCAGACTTGAAATGCATGGGAGTTGTTATGTGATCATCTATATTCTTGTACAAGATAATATTACCAGTCGGCTCACGCCGCCTGATGCGACTTACATGGACATTGGCATACTTATATACAACGCTTCAAAGTATCATAAGAAATTCACATAATAGGAAACAATTGCATATGCATACTTCGATATTGAGCTGCGAAACTTTTTTTATACCCGAACACGAAATTTGCATTTCCGTAACGCACATCGGTATGCAAATTACGCTACAGTTACTCTTTTATATAATAAGATATAATAAGATGTTAGAAATAGATAGAACTAAACTATATAGACCATTTGTTCATATATAAAATCTCATATCCACTTCAAACTACTCGCTTGAATGTTCCCAGGGTTCCGTAACTTCTCGGCGGCGTTCTTTATAATAAGCGAATAATGGTAACCGTAAACGGTAGTGTCTCAGAGGGGAGAGAGAGAGAGAGATAGAGATAGAGAGAGGCAAGTCCGAGGTTTTATAAAGAGAACTCCTCCTTTCCCTTTCAATAGTACCCGATTCCTGACATACTTACTAAGAGCACTTTGCCGCCTGCGCTTTCTTTCTTTTGGTTGCAAATCCCTTCAACACTTTGACACTTTAATGCGGTCTTTGAGAGAAATTCCGATTATATTTTGGAGATGACCGTTTGGTGACCGTTTTGTTTAATTATGCGGTAATTATGTTAATTATGCTCTTCTGATATGATACATTTGTTCCTTCTTTACGATGTCTTGTATATTGTATCTTATATAGATGTACAGTGTTCCGAAGAATCACTTATTTGCCTCTGGTTGCTTAATCGGATGCAGAGTGAAAAGAGTGTGTCTTACTTACATCACACGAATAAAATATGTTTGTTTCCTAGGTGTTAGGAACACAAAGTTATAACGTTTTTGTTTCAATAGGACAGGCGTAACTCTCTATTCGTTTGAGCTTCGTTATGCTGATTTTCATGCATGGGGCATCCGTTATTGTGTCCTGTTCAAACATTTGCAAAGAATGGCGTATTCCCGTACATATCGCGAAAAGGGTTAGCAGCGCAAAATCAGCACAATCGCGGCGCCAAGAAAGGCGCGCAGCTTTGTGTTGTGCAAGCTCGCGGGCAAGTTCCCTTTCGGGTTCCCGGGTGGGAACACCCGGCTGGTGTGAATCCCCCCGTTCCCTATCGCCCAGCCATCTAAATACGCTCATTTGTCATCCGCCATGTAATCTCGGATTTGATCAAAGACAGAGAAGTTGCACAGGACTTGACCCAAGGATTAGGCAAATTGCTCATAAGGTAGTTATGCAAATTCTGATTGATTCACTTTGGCATAAAATGGAGTACCATTTACATTTGCACCATGGCAAGCCATACATTTCTTTCTTTCTATTTCTTCTACCATTATTTATCGTTCATTTTGTTTTGCGTAACTTCAATTTTTCTCGCTATTTTTACTTTGTACTTATTTCTTCATCATG
This sequence comes from Pelodera strongyloides, assembly GCA_036852015.1. NCBI lineage: Eukaryota > Metazoa > Nematoda > Chromadorea > Rhabditida > Rhabditidae > Pelodera > Pelodera strongyloides. The sequence goes on along the minus strand of JAANDG010001204.1, from coordinate 7,550 downwards.
ACACTCCCACACAATATAAACTTATTCTTCTGGTTAACATAACATAACATTTATTACGAACATAAAATGTCGCACAAGTTTTGTCGAGGCAATACCACAATGAATAACTATGAAACGTGAAAATGTAAATCTGATTAAAATAAAAGCATCAAATAAAAACATTATGTTTACAGGAATAGGCGAGGGTTACTCTTAATCATAAGTGAAGTTCTATGGACAAAACAGTGTCTGCGAACATTCCTAGTCACCCGAGGGATTATGATTTTGATACGACCACGTCGAGAGGACAGATTAGAATTCCTGAATTTGTACATTGAACGTAGATAATGGCCGCATTTGCCAGCCAATATTTTTCTGAGCATTCTAGCATCTGCCTTCCTACGTCGATTGTCGACTACTGTATGAAGTCGTTTACCCTTTTATGCTGCCGGGCCCCTACCCATTACATTCAGAAGTTTGCTAAAGATCCTATTCTGCTAGCTTGTAGCCTAGGACATTAAGTCCCTTCCCTTCCATTTTTTCATGTTTATCCGAATTAATTTGCTTTCAAATTCAACTTACCATCTTTCGTGCTTGATTTATTTTTGGCATATCCTGCCTAACAAAGAAAGGGAGCATATTTTCAGTTTTGCGTATTACATGATTCTTGCCTCAATATTACTGCTTGCAAGTTTTGTCTTCGAACATTTCTGCCTTGTATCTCAACAAACAAAATGCACTCTAGAATGTTACGACTACTGTATGAAGTCCGGAATTGTGAGTTATTTCCAGTTTTCATTTTTTTTGTCACAAATATTATCAATAAGATATGCGTATACTAATCCCTAGACTGGTATAGACTTTTTGTTAGGCCTACAATTAGGACCAAGGCCAAGAGTAAAAATTTATTGAAAACATGACAAGTAAACAATTTGTTCATATGTTGAAGGCTCTACATAAAATGAATTAAAGAGAAAATCGGATAGTTTGAATCTTCGAGTTTATTACGACTCCCGGTGAGACAGATTGCACAGATGTAAACCAAATCTTTATGTTACCTTTCGGCATCTTCAGGACAAAGGAATAAATACCTCAAACTTGGGTAATTAAACCGATAATACTTTGAAAAATACAATTTAGAACGCTGCCGATTCGTGTCAGTGCCCTATTGGCGAATACAGTGGATCTTGTAATTCAATAAAGGATCGGTTGGAAAGAGGTTAGAGAGGATTTTATGCTGATTTTTGGATGATTTGTAGCGGTAGCTATGCTCCTTCATAAGATATGCCTCCATAAGCGTGAAGCCTATACATCGATGCACATCTCACTTTGTAGCCTTTTGCGAGAAACTGGCAAAGATAACTTGAAGCGGCGAAGTCGCTGCGCACCGTGTGTTCCTTTTCCGTATCGCTTTCGCAACCAGTGCTGCGCAACATGTTTGCGGCGCACCACCCACGTTTCGTCATATTGTACCGTACCCCTTTCAGCCGAAGTCTACAGTCCCCAACAGGAAACGGCGCACTACCTTGATGCGCATCACATTGCTGTACATCTAATTCCTATTCCCGAAGCTTTCGTCTACTTTTTTGAATTCACAAAACGCTCGCAGGATAACTGGACATTGGCGGTTCGTTGTATTGTTGTTTTTCATTTTTTTTGATGAGTTTTTTTGATGATTTTAAGGCAATGATGACTATTTTTTGTGGTATGTTTGTTATATAAAGCAGTCTTACGACCGCTTTTTTTCCCATATGCGCGATACTTACTGTACGGGTTTACATCCTTAATGCCTGCAGTTATTTGCGAGTACAGTGTCCAGCACACGTTTCAAAACAGGCTGTATTACCGCTTTGAGATATATATAAATCATTTTTTCTATTATATAAATCATTCTTTCCAGGGAATTTCCACCAATGGCTCTTTCACGTTTCCAGTCCCTGATATATGTCACTCGTACGATTACCGTAGTCTTGTGCTGAGAAAATACCCAGACCAGCACAATTTACCCATTTTAATCGTTGGTCCGCAACATATCGGCGCAACGGCACCGCCCTTTCTTCTAAGCTCAACTCAGGTGATAGTTTTCTTTTCAGTAACTCTATTGTAAATTTATATATCAATAATAATTACTTCAATGTAAAATTAGCTATATGGCAATGCAAGACATCCATAGTCATGCAAGACATTCGAGACCTCCAAAAGTGAGGATTATGTGTGTAGAAATTAAAAATTTGAGCAAGACGAAAAACTTGTATTTTGTTCCCAAGTAGCTGATGCGAAGCCTGTGGACCTGTATAACCTAATCGTAAGCAAAAAAGGATGTGGGAATCTCTCAGAAACCAAAAATCTTATTATATAAAGCAACGAAATTCGTTTATTTGGTTGGACAGAGCACGTTACGAAAATCTTCGTTTCAGAGATTTGGTATAAGTAGGCCAACGCTTCGTGCGTCTTCAACGTAGAAACGCATTATTGCATAAGCTTGTAGGATACGTTTCGGGAGTTTCATATAAATATATCTTATTTCGATAACGAAAAGTCGCCTCTTTCGGCGTCAGTCCGGTAATAATATATTTCCCAGATCACCATGGAGGACCCAATAGGCGCCGATGGTGCTGAGTCCGTAAATGTGAGCATCAGATGGCCAATTCCGACTGGTTATCGCGATTCTGATGTTGTTGGATATGAAGCGGCTGCTGTGTATCCACTACAATGTCATATACCAGAGGACAGCCTACCCACTCCATATATAGTACGGTTTGCGTTCAATTTGAAGTATCAATTTGAAGATTTGATGGTGAGCGGCAAACTATTTTGCGCCAAAGTAGCGCCGCTCACTTCGCTCTGTCTTTGCTAGACTCGCAGAGAATTTAGCGAATTTACTGGGCACCGCACGCAGTAATGAGACGATTTATTTGGTTATTAAAATGCTTTTTTTGTCAAAGAGAAGAATATTTAATACTTCACGCTAACTTAATTGACAGTAAAGTAACATGCCAACAAGTTCGAGGTATAACTTTTTGAAATTCCAGACCATTTTGCCAGGTGGTGCACGATTGACCACAAAACTCCCTGCTTCAATTTTGGAGGCCAGGTAACCGCAAAATTGTAAAGGAAAAGGAATAGTTTGGCATCTAGGTACATACACGATGAAAGACAATAAAATATAATATAATAATTGATTAATAGTACTAATTATTTATTATTAATTGGCAGATGTCGTCTCTGGGCTGAAGTCCGGATGCTTCCCAAATGCCTCCACCACAGCCCGTTTCTCGTACAAAAATCGATACAAGTGGATTGCGAGCGCAGCCCAAATATAGATGTCTGTAGGAAAGGTAAGAAGGAATATATTTCGCGACCAATTGGCGACTGATTACCGACGTTTTTCCCTGATCTAGAAATATTTAACATTATACCATTGGTGAGGGTGTAAGCACCTGGACCAGGAATTGATCCCTTGACGTTGGCACGGGCAACTAACCACTACACCACTAAGCCGTCGTTCTAATGTTGTTTAATTGCTTATGGTTTCTAATTTTCAGATGCTATTCCAATATGCACCGACGTTGTTGACGTGTGGGGTTCTTCTGAAAAGGCCACTATTATGTGGCAATCCCCAGATCATCGAAGTCCTATATCTTATCATGTCAGATATGGGCCCGCGCAAATGCAGGTATTACCTTTAACTTATAATAAATAAGATAAGTCTTCTACGCTTCGGCTTCAAGCACCTTTTTAAGGGGGTATAATAAGACATTTCACTCTTCAAAGTTTTGTGTATTACATGCGCTACAGCGGCCCTGACGCGACGAGTTCCAGATGACAAATTGGTCGATGTATTCGGCCTTTTAGTGTATTATTATAATAAATGAAAGATTGCCGCATTAGCGCTATGTTTGTTCTTGTGCAAAGTCATTTATTTAGTTACGGCAGCAGTGTAGGACTTTTCAATTTCTATGCAATCGTACGTTTCAGTGAGGTGATAAAGCTGATGGTTTGCCTAAAAGTACTGTTCAAGTTCTACCTGATTGTGAGCATATTCCGATCAGTATCTAAATAATTATAAGCTTAGACTCCTACACGTTACAAAAACCAGCTGTTAACATATTTACATATTCACCTTCCAGGGTGTGCCTCCGTTTGTTTCCTGGCAAATCGTTCACAAAAACGACGTGAAAGTGAAAGGAAATGTGAAATCGTACGTGCTAACTCTACCTGAAGACGTGGATTATGGCGTACAGGTAAACTAACTAATAAGTATGATAAAAAAATATTAATATTATTAATACAAAAGTGTGTATATTGGGACTTTGGCCTGCATTACTAGCCAAGCAATGGTCGCTTCAATGACAATATAGTCTCAAAGCTTGGTGTAGCATCACTAACCCACCTAATTCACTGAGGAAACTTGGCCGGTGTGCGGCCTACTCTAGGCACAAAAAAGGTGGGCCGCCACAACAGAGCCCACCCGTTTTTTGTAGGTCTCGCACCGGCCAAAGTTACACTAAAATCTTCATTCAAAAATATATACTGGACTAGCAATCCACTGTTTTATTTTGTAAGCGCAAATATTGGCTAGGCGCAACTTGCGTCAAACCCTTATGTTTTCATTGTTAACAAACGGGAAACAATGTAAATACATTTTAGCTAAAGAAAGCTTATGGTAGATAGCTACTCCTCTTCTTAGATACCAGACCAGCCCATGTGTCCTTTCTCCCTATGCCTTTGGTTTACTGTTCATGTGTGTTTTGTTCAGTGTTACAATAATGATTTCTGTTTCTAAACAATATTTCGTTCATTTTTTTATGTTTGCGCCATATACTCTACACATCGGCAAAGAGCCAAGCTTGGTGTGGCCTCCGTAACCCCTTTCGTGTGTACAAGCTGCAAAAACGTCCGTAAGTTTTACATTTTAAAGCGGCATGAAACGCCTGCTTTTTTCTGTGCCACCGAGAAGGCATGCTCGTTACCGTTACATAATTTGCATACGACGTTTACACAAATCAATATTTAAATCATCGTTAATAGTTGCTGTCCTTCAGCTACACATAGCGTTGGCCGCTGCGGTGAATGCGCCAAGATCGAGGGTGAGTTTGGCGGGCGCACAAAGCAACGGTCCACAACTGCGTCAAAGAATGACATACAGTATGATACGGAGCAGACTCTGGATGTAAGCCAAATTGTTGAACAATAAATGAACGGAAAATAGAATACCACACTTATTCTTATTCAAGACTATGAGAAATCCCACGGTTTACTTTTGCGGTCGTATCTGAGGACTTTTACTGTCGTATTTACCTGTGTTAGCTTAAAGCGAAATACCGGCCGGTTTTTGAAGGCCGGCGCAACTGTATTCTTACGTATTTATGCTAAGTTGCTCGAATTTAACTCGATTTTTTTTATTCTAATTTATCTTCATTTGTATAAGAATGCTGGTGTACTCGATGTGCTTCAAATACCGGGCGGTATTTGGCTTTAAATAACTCACAAAATCACGCTGGAAAGATTTCAGCTTTTTGTTAGTGAATAGCATATTCTTCTAGCACTCAAATCCATCTATTGAGGAAAAAAGGTTATAAGGTTTCTAACAAAATATTATATTTAGAACTTCCCATCGCAAACCGTTTTACGGATGGAAGCAGACCTTGTTGTGCACGAAAGGGCTCCTGAGCAGACAACACAAAATGATGAAGAAAACGAGTCGGAAAGGTCGTGGAATAATTTTGCATCCTATCCTCTCTCTCTCTCCGTCTCTCCTCTGTATCTCTCTCCCTCTCTATTTCCCTCTCATTGTCAGTATCATATTTGTCTACCAAGTCTACCTGTACTACCGCTCATTTTTAGTTACTTGCCGCATCTCCCTCTGTATTTGTCTTTCTAAATTAAACAATTAAACTAACATAAGAACAACAAAAGCCATTTGCAAAACTTAAAGCGGAATACCGGCTCAAGCAAATGAAACGCGTTCATTTGCTTGAGCTGCAGAGAATGCTGGTCTACTCGTGTTTCAAAAACCGACCGGTATTTAAAACATACAGTTTTTTTTTACATTTCCCTCCTTTCAGTTCTGTAACACATCCCAGTACTGATAGTCCAACAGAAGTAGCAACCGTCAGCTATAAGCAAATTGAAAGCAGCACCTCTGAACTTGTGGACAAGCCACAAGTGACAGTAGCAGCGGAAACTGAGAAAACGGTATGTTTCACCAATGGTGTATTTGAATTCAGTTGCACGGGTCTAGTAGTTATTGTTGTAGCAGTATAAGTTAGTATAAGAACTAAGACATGATACAGTTTCTATGTTTCGAAGGAATGTGAGCAACACCTCATTTTAAAGCATATTAAGAAACTACTTTACTGCCGCATACTACCCTTTGGGCAAGGTTGATTGGGGAAGTTTCTAGATAATCTTCAAAGGTACAAAGGCACAAAAAAAACGTAATTTATACCCGTACAGTTCATATTCTACCTCTGCATCTACTCCATTTAGGTCGGCAGTGTCGTTCCAATTGAGGCTGAAGGTCTGCTTTTGAACAGTGGCGAGGATCTGAGACGTGATAATTCTGATTCTGGTAATCAAGAGATGATAGAGGAGTCCGATGAACCAACAGATATTCCGATGGCAAGTGTCACGGAAACTCCACCCTCCACAACTGTTTTCATATTTTCTGAATCCCAGACACCGTTCAACACGACAACCTTAGCACCGACTACGGTGAGTTGGAGCCTGTTGTTGAATTGACGGGGTGGAGCCTACGCAGCGATGGTTTCATGAAGGAGGGAGAGGAGAGAGAGAGAGAGAGAGGAGAGAGAGAGGAGAGAGAGAGAGGAGAGAGATAGATGGTGAGAGAGAGGAGAGATATAGAGAGAGAAACAGGTAGATAACTTTAATTTATGTTTACGTCCAATCAGAATGCAAAATCTGGATCAACCTTATTATATTGTTGAAACGTATATTTCAGATTCTGTCAACGAATATGCCTGAAATTCAGACTGTTCAGCCAACAGCTTATTCTTCGCCGAGTACGTCGGGTCCAACGGAAACTAAACACGCCAATGAACTGTGAGTGGGTTTCATACATAATGGTACCGGGTTTGTGAAACTACTATGCTGCATCAATGTGTGATGTATGCTAATTTTTACATTTTGGCCATTCACATAACTTTGTACATAATAACACGACAGGCGCATGCCCATAAATTTTACACGTCATCTACATTTTGCTCTAAAACTGCTATATAGTAAACCCAAACTGTGTCAACACCGCGCGCTAACAAATGATCGCAAATGATTAATTTCGCGACTATTTTTGATTCGTGTAGACCAACAAAGTTTTATTATTATTCAAAAAGTAAAACTACGAATAATAATAATTCACAGAAACGAACATTTCAGGGGACCGACGGATAGGACAGACGCAGCTGCAGAAGATGTGCAAGCTACGGATTCAACTTCTAGGATAACTTTGTACCCTAACGAGACTACTAATACTACTACTCACGAAAATACTAACATCACAGTGGGTGGTCCGATAACGGCAAGTTTTATGCACTAATAGTAAACATGTA